>JBBPTS010000089.1:5841-41913 GCA_038094235.1 Fistulinella staudtii | reverse complement strand
GCTTCTGATGGTGGAGATAGAGTGATCTCCCTTCTGTCCTTCAAGGATTCTTCTAAGTGTCACTGATAAGATCAGGACTTGCAATCGTGCGATAAGATTCGGAGATTGCCGAGATAAGATAAGATTAGATTGTCGAAATCTAATCCTTCTCTTTGTGCACCGTTGTGCGGAAGTGCTAACGATAGCGATCGTTACAGCAGTGTATGACCTCATATGGTAAATATCATATCGTACCATTGTGGCTATCCAGTGGTCACGTCAGTGTCCTTCTGATAAGGGAACATGTGTTTCCCTCATGTCCATCAAATGGAAGAGAAGGCCCTGCCTTCTATCTAACCTCATGACAACCTCATGTGCCACTTCTAAGTCCTAGGATCAATCTATGATCCGATCTTCTTCATCTAAGATCCAACCACGATGGGATCTTCTTCTAGAGATCTCTGATCTCGTTTCTGGTGGTGGAGATAGTACGATCTCCTTTCTATCCTTCCAGGATTCTTCTAAGTGTCGCTGATAAGATCAGGACTTGCAATCGTGCGATAAGATGTCGGAGATTGCCGGATAAGATAAGATAAGATTGTCGAAATCTAATCTTCTTCAGAGTGCGCCGTTGCGCGGAAGTGATAACGATAGCGATCGTTACAGGTGAGATCCAAGTAAGCAAGACTGGTTTTGCTAGTCGAGCTACCCAGCTATATATATGCAAAAGTACATGGCTGTGTCTATCCTAATTGAGGCAGAGCTTATCTAGGCTGTGCATAAGAAGTGATAAGAACATCAGAAAGGTCCATTAGAAGACATAGCTGAGATAGCGGTAATGAAAGGGGCATGTGTTACATGAGGCATAAGAATGGAAGAGGTAGAGATGAGTGTGAGAAACATAATGGGCAGTGCTGACTGATATGGGTAGATGAGATCTGTATCTTAGATCAGATCTTCCTTATGTCAGCGAGTGCATGAGAAAGAGAAAAGAGAAAGAGAAAGAGACTAAGTCCTTGCAATCATGTGATATCTGATAAGATACTGGAGATTGCCAAGATAAGATAAGATAACGTTTGGCTTGTCAAAAGCGTAGTGGTTTGGGTTGTGCATCTATGCCAGTCCTTGCCATCACTTCTAGATCTGAAGCATGAAAGTAACAAGCTGTTACAGTATTGTTTCAGAAGTCATGAACTACACAAGTATTTAATTACTGCCTCTCTTCTCTTCCATCATCAAAGGCACTGCCTTACTGGTTCTAAAGACCCTTGATACACAAGGTATCCTCATGTCTTATTTATTACCTAATGGTATATTATGCTCATATGGTATGACTCTAGGAAATATGTATTTAGAATTATACACAAACATGTACACACATTATGAACTCAATATATAAAGGGTTACTTGACTGAGGGTAACTCCTCAGTTTGTGTTACGAATCCAATAAAGTCGCCTGGACTTAGATGTTTTTCTTTACTTTTGACTGATATAAGCCAGGTCACATGACTAACAATGTGACTCATCACATGATGATGAAGATCACATGATCCTGAAGAAACTGAATCCTTAGCAACCAAGTGCTGCATCTTTGGGCACCACTAGTTTGCTCCCCTCTTTCCAAATATGTGGGGCACTGCCCTTTAATCTCCGTCTGGTGCAATTGGCACTGACATCAGACGTAACGACACACACGCTTATTTAATTTCCATTTCCTCTCTTCCATTATAGAAGGCACTGCCTTATTGGTTCTGATGACCCATGATGTATGCTGCATTCTTATGTTTTACTTATCGCCCAATGGCATATTATGCTCATATGGTACAATTCCATGATATATGTATTTAGAAGTATGGATACACATATACAAACACAACCCTATGAATATATAAACCAAGCTACTTCACTGAGGACGACTCCTCAGTTAAAGTAGTTTGGTGGTGCAGACCTCTAAAGTCAACACACCCTGAGCTTCATTACTCAGTTCACTTCCACTTTAAAGTCACTAGTTGGCTTTTCCATTTCACTCTACTTTAACTACTCACTTCACCATCGAGAAGAAACTCTTCACTGAAGGCCCCCTCCATTTGAAGTTGCAGCCATAGGATTGTTAAAGAAGTAATGTCCATCAGAAGCACTTATCTCACATACACTAACAGGACTAGTGCCCTCATCACACTTCTCCATCTCCTCCACCCCCCCCTTAGATCTCTTTGCCTCAGAAGAGCCACACCTCAACCCAGAAGTAGAAGAGACCTATGCCAGGTTCAAACGAGAGGCCGACCTCTTCATCCAGACCATCGACAACCTCGTCGAACAAGCACAGCGAAGACAGCGCCAAAACCTTCCCACCCCCAACTTCTATGAGGAGTTGCAAGGACCAATCCTCCTCCTAGAGACGGAGTATCTGATAGATTTAGCAGAAGGAAAGGGCTTGGAACTTTGTGGTATAGTGGAGGCACTAGATACGTTTGGTGGAGACAGACAAGCCTACATCAGAGAGTTGAGGGAGGGCTGCCAGCCACCAAGAAACTCCAGAGAGAAACGAGACGTATTGGAGATAGGAATACAGACAGAAGAAGGCCCGAGGAAGAAGTGGGTAAAAAGAACCTACCCCTACACATCCAAAGCAAGATCAGATCCTTGCTCCCCCCTCTACACCTCCTACCTTTTGAAGAAGGCCAAAAAGTAAGGCCTTGGGTCAGTAGGAGATTGAAAGAAATCCCTCGTATAGTAGCTGCAGCTAACCACCCTCAATAAATCTGCTTTCCCCCTCTCATCATGTCTTATGAAGAGCAACTTGAAGTCCTAAGGAATCAAATGCAGGCCATGATGGAAGAGATGAATCATCAGGCCAGAGCACTATGATTGATGCAGGAGCAAAGGGACCAAGCCCTTGCTGCTGTGAACTCCAACCCTTAGGCAAGTCCTTCAGGAGGGAAGATAGAAGTGTTCAAAGACCCTGGAGAGTATGACAGGTCAAAAGCAAAATTCAACGAATGGTGGATCAAGATAAGATCTTGGCTCCACTCCAACCCCTTTTTCCTTGCAAAAGCCAAATACAGTGACAGCATGGATAAGATAAATCCGATCACAGGGGAAAAAGAATATGACATCAAACTCATAGAAGGAATGAGGACAGTGTTATCACAACTAAAAGGTCAGAAAGGAGGGCCTTGGGTGCAATCAGAGCTCGAAAAGATCCTACAAGGAAGGACTACCTTCAAACACTGGGACAAGTTTGAAATGGAGTTCGAAGGGCTTATGAAGCCTATGCTTCACTGTGATTGGGCCATGGTGAACATCACCAAACTCCGCCAAGGGCGAGATGACATTGACACATTCCTTGCTAAATGGCAGGCAGCAAACAACCAAGCAAACCTGTCAGATGAACATGGAGTAGTCCTCCTAGAGCAGGCGGTAAATGACGAAATCCACCAGGAACTTTTCCATACCAACACCCATTCCCTCTACATCTCCACTACTCTTACTCAAATAAGAAAGATTGAGAAGGCATTCAAAGCATACAAGATGTACATGGGTCAAAACATGGGAAAAACATTTCTCCCACCTATGTCTAGGACTGCAAATGCAGCTGCTACCTCCTCCACCCCAAGAACACTGAAGGGCACATGTTTCAACTGCAGCCAAGAAGGGCACCTTCTAAAGGACTGCCCAAAGCCCAAAATTTCTTACCCTGAATACAAATGGCTCAGAGGTAAACACAAAAAGGAATACCAGAAGGGCAACTGAAATGCCAGGGGTACAAAGACGTCTAAAGCCCCTGAAAGAAGTGCTCTGAGATCAGAAGGAGAAATCCAATGGGAGGTAGCTGATGAAACTCCTCAAGTATTGGACCCCTGGAATGAAATCAAGGGGAAAACCTTTGACCAAATGCAGGAGTACTTTGTAAGGAGGGCCTTCCAACAGAAGGGGAAAGGGAAGGCAAACTGAAACTGGAAAAATGGTTCGCCAACAATAAGTATTCTTCCTTGGATAGCACAGAAATTAGTAGTATCGACACATGGTCAGAGGTGTCTCCTGATGAGCGTGGTGCAGACCAGAAATGCATGCTTGATTCCTCCATCAAATCCAAGAAAGAAATGACCCCCTTTCCAGAAGAACTCTTCATCCAATCAGCAAGGACAAAAGACGAAGTCTCCCTTAAAATATGCATGTCCCCTGATCAAAAGAACCGTGACTGGAGCACAGTAGAAGCCTTACTAGATAGCAGTGCCAATGTCACATTTATTGATAAAACATGGGCAGAGAATGAAACGGAAAAGCCAATCAATGACTTATAGGAGAGGGGTCAAGTAGAGGGCTCAGGGTTGACTTTAAGGTCTGCACCACCAAGTTACTCTAACTGAGGAATCATCTTCAGCAGAGTGACTTGGTATATATATTCATAAGTCTTGTATGTACATGTTGTGGCATAGCTACCATAAACGTAATTCTAGGAATCATACCATATGAGCATAATGCACCATTGGGTGATAAGTATAACATGAGGATGCCTTGTGCATCAAGGGTCTTCGGAACCAGTAAGGCAGTGCCTTCTATGATGGAAAAGAAAAGAAGCAGAGATTAAATACTTGTGTAGATCATTATGTCTGATGTTGGTGCCAGTTGCGCAGGGCAGAAATGAAAAGGGCAGTGCCCCACATATAAGGAAATAAAGAAACAGGCTAGTGGTGCCCAAGGGTGCGACACTTTGTTATGAAAGGTTTGGTCTCTTCTAGATCATGTGATCTTCATCGTCATGTGATCTTCATCGTCATGTGATGAGTCATGGGGTTAGTCACGTGACTTTGGTTTTTATGTTTCAAAAGCAAGAATTCTTCTAAGTCCACAGGACTTTTATGGGATTCATAACAGAGAAGCACCACATACCCATGAGAAAATTATGGCACCCTATCTCTGTCATCAACGTTGATGGCATGCATAACTCCGCAGGAAAGATAACCCACACAGCCCAAATCCAAATCAATTACCAAGGACATCAAGAAGGATAGAGGCAGAAGTAACTGATATCGCCACATTTCCTCTGATTATAGGATACAACTGGCTAAGAAAACACAACCTGGAGATTGACTGGAGATCTGGAGAACTAAAATTCACCTGCTGCCCACAATCCTGTCACATGCTCCAAGATAGAAGTGAGTTCTTGATATCATGTGATAAGGAAGAACAAGATGTCACATGGACAGTATATCATATAAGGGTGGCAATAGAAAAACCAAAAGAAGAAAAGAAGTGTTACGAATCTATAAAAAGTCCCAGAGACTTAGAAGTTTTCTTGCGCTTTCGATGATATAAGCCAGGTCACGTGACTAACCTCGTGACACATCACATGACGATGAAAGATCACATGATCTAGAAGAGACTTGAATCCTTTCACGACAAAGTGTCCCACCCTTGGGCACCATTAGCCTGTTTCTACTTTCCTTATATGTGGGGCACTGCCCTTTCATCTCCGTCTAGTGCAACTGGCACCGACATCAGAAGCAACAACTTATATGAGTATTTAATCTCTGTCTCTCTTCCCTTCCATTACAGAAGGCACTGCCTTATTGGTTCCGAAGACCCTTGATACATGTTGCATCCTTATGCCTTACTTATCGCCCAATGGCGGAATATACTTATATGGTACGATACTCTAGAATTATGCTTATGGTATTTACATACACATGTACAAACATGATCCTATGAATATATATACCAAGCGACAAACTGGGGAACGTCCCTCAGTTTGATTGTCTTAGTTGTTTCCTTGTACAAAGGACAACTCTCTAAGGCAGTTACTCAGTATTCTCTTTTCTTGTTGTTCTTTTCCATTTCAAGAAGCAGCCAGTGCAACTGGTACCATCACACTTTCACAAATGGTTAAAGGTGTTTGAAGAAAAAGAGTCCGAAAGAATGCTAATAAGGAAACTCTGGGATAACGCTTGAAACAGAAAAGCCAATAAAAGACTTTGGAGGAAGAACTGAGTAAAGGGCTCAGGGGCTTTTAGAGTCTGCACCACCAAGTTACTTTGACTGAGGAATCGTCCTCAGCAAAGCAACCTGGTTTATATATTCATAGATTTGTATGTACATGTTTGTGGCATAACTTCCATAAGCGTAATTATAGGAATCGTACCATATAAGCATGATATGCCATTGGGTGATAAGTATAACATAAGGATGCTTCATGCATCAAGGGTCTTTGGAACCAATTAAGGCAGTGCCTTCTATAATGGAAGAGAAGGAATGGAGATTAAATATGCATGTGAGTTGTTATGTCTGATGTTGGTGCTATTTGCACAGGATGGAGATTAAAGGGCAGTGCCCCACATATAAGGAAAGTGGAGACAGGCTAATGGTGCCCAAGGGTGCGACACTTTGTCGTGAAGGATTTGGTCTCTTCTAGATCATGTGATCTTCATCGTCATGTGATGTGTCATGGGGTTAGTCACATGACCTGGCTTATGTCAGTCAAAAGTGAAGAAAACATCTAAGTCATCAAGACTTTATTAGATTCATAACAATGCTATAGATCTCAAAGAAATGTTCATTCTAAAGAAAGAGAAACTGATCCCTTTGAGACCCAAGGAACAAGAAGAAGTCTTGGCATTTATTGACGAACAATTACAGAAAGGCTATATCTGGCCTTCCAAATCCCCTCAAACCTCGTCAGTCTTCTTTGTCCCAAAGAAGGATGGAAGAAAGAGAATGGTCCAGGACTATTGATACCTCAACAAACACACTGTTCAGAACAACTACCCACTGCCCCTCATTTCTCAGTTGGTAGTCAAGCTCAAAGGAGCAAAGAAGTTCACTAAGATCAACCTCAGATGGGGGTACAACAATGTTCGAATCAAAGATGGAGATGAATGAAAGGCTGCTTTCATCTGCTTCAGAGGAGCTTTCGAACCCCTAGTAATGTACTTTGGGCTATGCAACTCCCCTTCCACCTTCCAGGCGATGATGAACGAGATCTTTGCTGATCTAGAAGATGTAGTGGTCGTCTACATCGATGATCTCCTAATATTCACAAAAACCGACTCCCAAGAGGAGCACGATTGGATCATGAAAGAAGTCCTAAAGAGGCTAGAAGAAAACGACCTCTTCGCAAAACCAGAAAAATGCACTTTCTCTGTGGAAGAAGTAGAATTCCTCAGAATGACAGTGGGAAAAGACAGGATTAAAATGGATCACGAAAAGGTGGAAGCTATTCACATCTGGCCAAAACCAAGGAATCTCCATGATGTATGGAGCTTCCTCGGGCTAGTAAATTTTTACCACCATTTCATCAAAGACTACACATCTATAGCAAAGCCCTTGACCCATCCTACAAAGAAAGACCTGCCTGAAGCGAACCTAACAACTCTGACTTGCGAGTATGAGGATCCTTGATGTGGAGCAAGGGAGAGTAAGAGGAGGACTGGGGTACACCGTGTGAGGGCTCTCCCTTATATGGCGAAGGAGGGATGGACTGAGTGAGTTACTCTGGCAGCTTATCTGCTTGTTAGGTGAAAGTTCCAAGGTGAACAAGACTGGGGTTACCAGCCGAGTTCCTTGGGTTTATATATGCATAGTAGGAGGCTGTACATGGCTGTGTAACTACCCTAATCGAGGCACTGCTTATCTGGGCTGTGCGTGAGAAGTGATAGGTACATCAGAAGAGTCCATCAGAAAAGCATAGCCGAGATAATAGAAATAGAAAGGTGGAGATTAATAAAGCATGTATGGCATGAGGTATAGAATGGAAGAGACTGAAATAGGCGTGTGAACATAACGGGCAGTGTTGACCGATATGGTTAGATGAGATCTGTATCTTAGATCGGATCTGTCATATGTCAACGAGTGCGAAAGGAGAAACTTCTAAGTCCCTTCAGATAAGATCCTTCTCGCAATCGTGTGATATCTGATAAGATACCGGAGAATGCCGAGATAAGATAAGATCATCAATAGGGGTTAAAGATAACCAAAAACAGAAATTCATAATGGGCAGGGTGTTGCATCTATGCTGGTCTTTGCCATTGCTTCTAAGTCTGAAGCGTGAAAGTAACGAGCTGTTACACTGCCCTTCCAATGGCAGTCAGAAGAACAAACAGCTTTTGACAAGCTAAAAGACGTATTTTCCACTGCCCCAATCCTAGCCTTTCCAGATGATGAAACAGAGTATAGATTACAGATGGACACATCAGATTTCGCCACAAGGGCAATCCTAGAAACAAAAAAGGAAGATTGATGGCATCCTGTTGCCTTCTTCTCCCATGCTCTTAATGACACTGAAAGGAATTACCTGGTGTTTGATAAAGAAATACTAAGTGTCATCAGAGCACTCGAGAAGTGGAGGCATTACTTAGAAGGAGCACAATTCCAGTTTAAGATCTGGAATGACCATGCTAACCTCCAGTGGTTCATGAAAAAACAAGATCTCAACAGAAGACAAGCTTGATGGAGCCAATACCTCTCATGTTTTAATTATATCTGGGTACACAAGCCTGGAACAGCAATGGCTGCAGCAGATATGCTCTCTAGAAGAGGTGATCATGAAGAAGGAGTTGAGAATGATAACAAAGGCATCCAACTCATATCCCCAGATAAGATCCGTTTGATATGCATCGAAGATAATAGGGACCAAATCCTTGACCAAATCTGGTCTGAAATGCTACAACTTCAGGAATTGGAAGTCAACCAAATAGAAAATCATGGAGCTGAGCTCTCAAATGACAGAGTCTTTAGGAAAGAAGGCAAACTCTTCACACCAGAAAAGGTCTGAATGATGGTAATAACCGCTCACCATGACATGCCAGTGGCTGGACACCCAGGAGTGGAAAAGATGATGAGCCTGATCCAGACCCACTACTATTGGCCAAGAATGACCAAAGATGTTAAAGAATACGTGGCCAGGTGCCACACCTGCCAGAAAATGAAAACAACAAACACGGCTCCAGCCAGAAAGCTATAACCGCTGGAATTACCGAACATGCCATGGGAAGATATCTCCGCCAACTTTCTCACTGATCTACCCATCTCCCAAGGCTATGACTCGGTACTTGCCATAATGGATCAATTTTCTAAAGAAGTAGAATTCATCCTCTGCCAAAAAACCATCATAGTGTAACGGCTCGTTACTTTCATGCTTCAGATCTAGAAGCAATGGCGAGGACCAGCATAGATGCACAACCCAAACCACTACACTTTTGACAGGCCAGATGATATCTTATCTTATCTCGGCAATCTGCAGTATCTTATCAGATATCACATGATCACAAAAGGACTTAGTCATTTCTTTTTTCTCTTTCTCTCTCTCTTTCTTTCTCACACTTTCGCTGATGTAAGAGAGATCCGGTCTAAGAAAATACAGATCTCATCTACCTATATCAGTCAGCACTGCCAATTATGTTCTCACGTTCATCTCCGTCTCTTCCATTCCCATGCCTCATGTAACACATGCCTTTTTTATTACTGCTGACTCGGCTATGTCTTCTGATGGACTTTTCTGATGTTTTATCACTTCTCACACACAGCCTAGATAAGGCCACGCTCGATTAGGATAGACACAGCCATGTACTTTTGCATATATATAGCCCAGTAGCTCGACTGGCAAAACCCCAGTCTTGTTTACTTGGATCTCACGCCTAACAAGTGTGCTCTACCAGTCAGACTCAGTTTCCCCCACTCTCCCGCTGAATAAGCCCTCTACGCCTTCGACAGGCTATCCATACTAAAGGGCCAACGCTTGTTGCCATCCTTAGAAGAAGAAGAAGTCTGACCGTTTCACTTAAACAAGACTACATCTGTAACCGACGTCATCCTCAACTATCAAAGGAGGAGATAAGATAGGAATCTTATCTGTAGCTTCAGAGGGTGCGATAAGGATCGCCTTCAGAGTTGCTCTTCGTACTTCAGAACCTTGTCAACTCTATCTTCTGTAAGGGCAAAGGGCAAGTGGTGGTGACAGGATATGTTCACCAATGAAGAGGGGATTGGTTGAGTAAGCAACTCCACTTAGCTACTGCCAGGAGTCCCACTGGTAGAGCACACTGGTTAGGTGTGAGATCCAAAGTTAACAAGACTAGAGGGCATCTACCACTAGTCCTTGTACTTTATATACATCTTCTGATGAGGCAGTGTAAGGCCTCATATGGTAAATATAGTATCGTACCATTGTGGCTATCCAGTGGCCACGTCAGTGTCCTTCTGATAAGAGAACATGTGTTCTCTTCATGTCCATCAAATGGAAGAGAAGGCTCCTGCCTTCTATCTAACCTCATGGCAACCTCATGTGCCGCTTCTAAGTTCTAGGATCAATCTATGATCCGATCTTCTTCATCTAAGATACAACCATGATGGGATCTTCTTCTAGAGATCTCAGATCTCACTTCTGATGGTGGAGATAGTGCAATCTCCCTTCTATCCTTCGAGGATTCTTCTAAGTGTTGCTGATTAGATCAGGACTTGCAATTGTATGATAAGATGTCAGAGATTGCCATGATAAGATAAGATAAGATTGTCGAAATCTAATCTCTCTTCGTGGTGCACCATTGCATGTAAGTGCTAACGATAGTGATCATTACAACATCTCTGCCTGTGCACAAGACCGCGCCTGTAGAGTAAGAAGAGCCGTCACCAAGAAAGAACCTTGTAACCAACCAACTACCAAGGAACCACAGCATTTACACAGTAATGCACCCCCACCCTTATTCCTGACATACTCAGTCTTGGTAGTGTCCGGAATCTTTTCAGGAAGCTCGTCACCTTCCTTTCCCTCACCCTCGCCCCTCCACCAGTCAGAAGAAGAAGAAGCAAACTACCTCGAGTTCGTCAAAGACGTCCAACACTTCGGCAACCACCTACACTCCCTCCTCACCACCACCATCGAAAGGTACAATTCAGAGAGACCAATTGGGACATTCTACGAGGAGATAAAACCGGTGTTCATAGTAGTAGAGACCATCACACTAGGAAGAGAGGCGCAGCGCCTAGGCTTGGAAGAAGCAGGCATAGCAAGGATAGAAGAACTGTTAGGAGGAGCCGCAGTCAGGACCCCAAACAGGAAGAAATTGAAGTACAACTCCCACACACCCCCACCCCACCCCATTCCTCCACCATCGTCTCCAAAAGAAGGGAGAGATACTACAACCTGGTCCCTCAGAAGAAATGAGGAGACATACCAACCGCGAGTTTGTACTTGAGACCAAGGTGCAACCTTAGGGTAGTGAGGAAGTAAGAGAAAAGAGACATAAACCTGTGTATTGGAAATAGAAATCCACCCGCTTGTTAACAAGGTTCACAAGCTTGCGCTGAAGAAAGAAATTCCCACCACAAAAAATGGCCACCCTCTTACAAGAAGACTTTAACGGACTCATGGCCCGCATCGCCACTCTAGAGAACAACTCCATTCAAAACCGCATCGACAAGGACACCATGATAGATGTGGCACGGATAATGGAGCAGCAACTAAGAGATGCCAATGATCGCGCCATAGCTGCCAAGCAAAGGACAAGAGACCTTCTGGAAATGTTCTCTTAGGCTCGATTAGGAGGAGGAAGTAGCAAGGTTGAAGTATTCGCCAACCCTGGGGAATTTAAAGGGAACCCGAAGGAGTTCGACAAATGGTGGACGAAGATAAGGACGTTCATCAATATAAATGAATGGACCTTCATGAAGGACTGCGTGGACGCCTCGGGCCAACCCATATTGGTCAATGGAAGAAGGCTGATAGAGCCAGACTTGGAAAGAAGATTAGTGGCAGTTCTGTCAAGGATGAAAGGACGAAAAGCAGGGAACTGGGCTGAAGCAGAGCTCGACCAAATGAACACACATGGAGCATGCTTCCAAAGCTGGGAAGATTTCTCCAAGGTGGTTGAAAGCATGTTCAGACCCATGCTACAAAAAGACTCTGCAGTTATGGAGCTAGAAAGGCTGGAACAAGGCAATATAGACGTAGATGAGTTCCTAGCCTGATGGAGATCTCTCCAGATCCAGGCCAAAGTCGACGACGGGCACGGAGTCCGCATCCTTGAAATGAATGTTAACTTCTTTATCATGAAGGATCTCTTCCACAACAACAGAAGGAAGAGCACAATAGAAGAAACCATCGAAGAGATATGCGATATAGGAAAGAACCAGGAAGCTTTCCAAATGGCAGCTAATTTGAAGAAACAGGGAGCGCAACCCCAAAAAAGAGAAGAAAGAACTGCTGCCACCACATCTACCCCCTCCCAAAGAAGCTGCTACAACTGTAGCCAATCGGGTCACTTTGCAAGGGACTGCAAGAAGCTGAAGAATTCCTATAACAGTTGTGGATGGGGGGGAGGACAGCACAAGAGGGAGTGCCCCAAAACAAGATGAAACGTAAGAGGGGCCTCAAAAGAAGAGAAGAAGAAAGAAGGGGTGACATCATGGGAAGTAGCAGATGTGGCGCCCAAAGTGAATGATTCCATTGCAGACCTGAAGGGAATGACAATGGATTAAATGCAAGATTATTTCCTGAGAAGGGCCCAGAAGGGAAAAGGCCGAGCAAACTGAAGAAGGGGCTTCAGTTTGCCAACAAGTATGAAGCACTGACAGTTCTGGAAATATTTATTCCAGAAGAACATGTTGTAATGTCAGAGGCAGCTCAAGAAGAGCACAGTGCAGATGACAAATGCACACTTGATTCCTCTTTGAAGAAAAAGAAACTGGAAGAAGAAAACCCTGAAAGGCTTGCCACTATAACCGACGTCGTCCTCAACTATCAAAGGAGGAGATAAGATAGGGATCTTATCTGTATCTTCAGAGGGTGCGATAAGGGTCGCCTTCAAAGCCGCCCTTCGTACTTTCAGAACCTTGTCAACCCTATCTTCTGTGAGGGCAAAGGGCAAGTATTGGTGACAGGATATGTTCACCGTTGAAGAGGGAAGTGGTTGAGTAAGCAACTCCACTTAGCTACTGCCAGGGGTCCTGGTGGTAGAGCACACTGGTTAGGTGTGAGATCCACAAGTTAACAAGACTGGGGTTTAGCCAGTCGAGTCGCCTGGGTTTATATAGGCAAAAGTACATGGCTGTGTCTATTCTAATCGAGGCAGAGCTTATCTAGGCTGTGCGTGAGAAGCGATAAGAACATCAGAAAGGTCCATCAGAAAGCATAGCCGAGATAACGGTAATGAAAGATGCATGTGTTACATGAGGCATAAGAATGGAAGCAGACAGAGATGAGCGTGGGAACATAATGTGGCAATGCTGACCGTTATGGATAGATGAGATCTGTATCTTAGATCGGATCTTCCATTATGTCAGCGAGTGCGTGGGAAAGGAGAAAGGAAAGAGAAACGACTAAGTCCATTGCAATCGTGCAATATCTGATAAGATACCAGAGATTGCCGAGATAAGATAAGATAGCATGTAGCTTGTCAAAAGCGTAGCGGTTTGGGTTGTGCTTCGATGCCGGTCCTTGCCATTGCTTCTAAGTCTGAAGCGTGAAAGTAACGAGCTGTTACAGCCACAAGATCGGCTCAAATTAAAGGGAATGAAATCGTCATGACCTTAGGGATATCAGCTGATAAAAAGGGCTTCATACAAGGAAAAGCTCTCCTGGACAGTGGAGCAAACGTCACCTTCATTGATGAACAATGGGTACAGAAGAATCAAATACCCACAAAGAAGCTCGAAAGACCAATACCAGTCTTCAACGTGGATGGTATGAAGAACTCTGCCGGAAACATCACACACACCACAGAGATAGTAATCGACTTCAACAGCCACTGAGAAAAGGTCACAGCCAACGTGACAGATCTCCACAAGTTTGATCTGGTCATAGGCTTCACATAGCTTCAACACCATAACCCTGAAATAAACTGGCAGACGGGAGAAGTAAAGATGACAAGATGTCCCCACTCATGCCATCTCCTCCAAGATAGAAGCACCTGGCTTGCCCAATATGAAAAAGAAGAGCAAGACAACGCCTGGACAGCCTTTAAAATCAGGTCAGCCCTAAAGAAGGAAGAACCTGTTGACAAGAAACCAGAAGATCTCATCCCCAAAAGATTCCACCAGTGGCTAAAGGTGTTCTCACAACACGAGTCAGAAAGAATGCCCCTTAGAAAGCCATGGGACTATGAGATAGAACTAAAAGAATCTTTTGTACCAAAGAAAGGAAGAGTAATTCCACTTTTGGTCATGGAACAAGAAGAAGTAGCGGCCTTTCTGGAAGATCAACTCAGAAAAGGATATATCCGGCCATCAAAATCCCCCCAGACGTCTCCGGTGTTCTTTGTCCTAAAGAAAGACGGATGAAAGAGAATGATACAGGATTACCGATATCTCAACAAACATACCGTGAGAAACAACTACCCCCTTCCCCTAATTGCTTCCCTAGTAGACAAGCTCCAGGGAAGCACAAGGTTCACGAAGATAGTTCTCAGATGGGGATACAACAATGTTCAAATCAAAGAAGGAGACGAATAGAAGGCAGCCTTCGTGTGTTTCAAAGGCGCCTTCAAACCACTCGTCATATACTTCGGACTTATGAACTCCCCCTCCACTTTCCAAGCTATGATGAACAAAATCTTCATGGACATGGACAACATGGTAGTTGTTTATATAGATGACCTCCTCATCTTCACAAAAGGAGGAACTCAAGAAGAACACGACAAAATTGTTGATGAAGTCCTCCAAAGGTTAGAAGAAAATGACCTTTTTGCCAAACCGGAAAAATGCACCTTCGGAGTAGAAGAAGTACCCTTCCTAGGAATGATCGTAGGAAAGGATGGTATCAAAATGGAGAAGGAGAAGGTAGAAGCCATCCTAGAATGGCCATCCCCCAGAACCACCCGACAAGTCTGAGCTTTCCTGGGATTAGCCAACTTCTATTAAAGATTTGTCAAAGGAATGGCACAATACACGCGACCACTCAATGACCTCCTAAAGAAAGATACATCCTTCCACTAGGGAGAAAAAGAAGAAAAGGCCTTCAATGAACTAAAAAGAATATTCACTACAGCACCAATACTCACTTTCCCTAACCAAGAAGCGGAGTACCAAATAGAAACAGACACATCAGACTATGCTATAGGAGTGGTACTGATGGTCAAACAAGAAGAAGCCTTTCATCCAGTCACTTACCTCTCTCATTCCATGTCCCCCAAAGAGAGAAATTACCAAACCTTCGACAAGGAAATGCTAAGCGTCATCAGGGCATTAGAAGAATGGCATCATCACCTAGAAGGCACCAAGCAGAAGTTCGAAATCTGGAATGACTATGCCAACCTACAATGGTTTATGGAAAAACAAAACCTGAACTGAAGACAAGCATGATGGTCACAATATCTGTCCAGATTCAACTACACCTGGGTCCACAAACCAGGCACCCAAATGACCAAAGCAGATGCCCTTTCAAGGAGACCAGACCATACATATGATGGACGTAGAAGAAGACAATCAGGGCATAACCCTGATGACCCTGGATAAAATCTGCTCAATGCAGATAAGGGATAATGGGGATGAAATGAAGGATAGAATCCAAAATCACACGCTCACCCTCAAAGAATCAGAAGTTCAGAAAATCGAAGAAGACAAAGGGCAGCTATCTGAAGACAGACTCTTTATGAAGGACGGAAAAATATTTGTCCCCACAGAAGATCAGATGGACCTCATCACTCTCTATCACGATACCCCAGTAGCAGGACACCCTGGGAATGAAAAGATGATAGAGCTAGTCAAGTGGCACTACTATTGACCCAGCATGACAATGATCATCAAAGACTATGTGGCTAGATGCCATACATGTCAGAAGATGAAGACAGGGAATCAGCCACCAGCCGGCAAGCTCCAACCACTAGAACTGGCACACATGCCATGGGAAGACGTATCAGCCGACTTCATCACCAACCTTCCAAATTCGTCACTATATGATTCCATCCTCGTGGTAGTAGACAGGTTCTCCAAAGAAGTGGAGTTCATCCCCTGTAAGAAAGATATTATGGCGCTGGAAACTGCCAAACTATACCTCATGAGGGTCTGGACAAATCACGGCATCCCCAGATCCATTGTCTCAGATAGAGGACCACAATTTGCTGCACAAGTTATAAAGGACCTCTGTGCTCACCTCGGGATACACCCTCGCCTCTCCACGGCAGCGCACCCACAGACAGACGGTCAAACAGAATGAATCAACCAAGATCTCCAATAGTATCTGCGGTTATTCATATGTGACCACCAAGAAGATTGGGGCGGACTGGCTGCCTATCACTCAATTTAGCTACAACATGAAAAGGCAAGCCTCTGTAACCAACGTCGTCCTCAACTATCAAAGGAGGAGATAAGATAGGAATCTTATCTATGTCTTCTGAGGGTGCGATAAGGATCGCCTTCAGAGCTCTTCGTACTTTGGGACCTTGTCAACCCTATCTTCTGTAAGGGCAAAGGGCAAGTGTTGATGACAGGATATGTGCACCAATGAACAGGGGAATGGTTGAGTAAGCAACTCCACTTAGCTACTGCCAGGGGTCCTGGTGGTAGAGCACACTGGTTAGATGTGAGATCCACAAGTTAACAAGACTAGAGGGCATCTATCGCTAGCCCTGCTGCTTATATACATCTTCTGATGAGGCAGTGTAAGGCCTCATATGGTAAATACTGTATCGTATGACTGTGGCTATCCTGAGGCTGCATCAGTGTCCTTCTGATAAGGGAACATGTGTTACCCTCATGTCCATCAAATGGAAGAGAAGGTTCTGCCTTCTATCTAACCTCATGGCAACCTCATGTGCCGCTTCTAAGTCCTAGGATCAATCCATGATCTGATCTTCTTCATCTAAGATCCAACCACGATGGGATCTTCTTCTAGAGATCACAGATCTCGCTTCTGATGGTGGAGATAGAGTGATCTCCCTTCTGTCCTTCAAGGATTCTTCTAAGTGTCACTGATAAGATCAGGACTTGCAATCGTGCGATAAGATTCGGAGATTGCCGAGATAAGATAAGATTAAATTGTCGAAATCTAATCCTTCTCTTTGTGCACCGTTGTGCGGAAGTGCTAACGATAGCGATCATTACAGCCTCAACCTAGAAGTCCCCTTTCAAAGTTACCAGAACCTACGCCCCCTGTATGGGGATAGAACCCGGAACTTCTAAAGCTCCTGCTGCAGACAACCTTGCACAGAGGATAGAAGAAACGCTTGCCGAAACCACCGCTTGTAATGATTGCTATCATTAGCACTTCTGTGCAACAGCGCATGAAGAGAAAGATTAGATTTCGACAATCTTATCTTATCTTATCTCAGCAATCTCCGACATCTTATCGCACGATTGCAAGTCCTGATCTTATCAGCAGCACTTAGAAGAATCCTCAAAGGATAGAAGGGAGATCGCACTATCTCCACCACCAGAAGAGAGATCTGAGATCTCTACAAGAAGATCCCATTGTGGTTGGATCTGAGATGATGAAGACCGGATCATAGATTGATCCTAGGACTTAGAAGCAGTACATGAGGTTGCCATGAGGATAGATAGAAGGCAGAGCCTTCTCTTCCATTTTGATGGACATGAGGAGAATACATGTTCCCTTATCAGAAGGACACTGACGTGGCCACAGGATAGCCACAATGGTACGATACAGTATTTACCATATGAGGCCTTACACTGCCTCATCAGAAGATGTATATAAGTAGCAGGGGCTAGTGGTAGATGCCCCTCAGTCTTGTTAACTTGGATCTCACACCTAACCAGTGTGCTCTACCAGTAAGACCCCTGGCAGTAGCTAAGTGGAGTTGCTTACTCAACCACTCCCCTCTTCATTGGTGTACATATCCTGTCACTGCCACTTGCCCTTTGCCCTTACAGAAGATAGGGTTGACAAGGTTCTGAAGTACGAAGAGACCTTTGAAGGCGATCCTTATCGCGCCCCCTGAAGATATAGATAAGATCCCTATCTTATCTCCTCCTTTTATAGTTGAGGATGACGTCAGTTATACCGCTAATCTAGAAAAGGCTCAAAAGCACATGGTTCTCCAAGCAGATAAACACAGAAGTGATGTGCCTGAATACTGAAACGTGAAGACTTTCTTTATCTTCAAGGGTTGGCCTTCGAAGAGGGGAGGCTTATCAAAAGCGTAGGGTGCTTATTAGGCGGGAGGTATGAGGGGAGAACTGAGTCCAACTGGTAGAGCACGGCCGTAGGCGTGAGATCCAAGTAAGCAAGACTGGGGTTTGCCAGTTGAGCTACCCGGCTATATATATGCATGAGTACATGGCTGTGTCTATCCTAATCGAGCAGGGCCTTATCTAGGCTGTGCGTGAGAAGCGATAAGTACATCAGAAAGTCCATCAGAAGACATAGCCGAGATAGCAGAAATGAAAGGAAGCATGTGGTACATGAGGCATAGAAATGGAAGCGAGCAGGAATAAACGTGAGAACATAATGTGGCGCTGCTGACCGATATAGGTAGATGAGATCTGTATCTCTAGATCGGATCTCTATTACGTCAGCGAGAGCGTGAGAGCATAGAGAAGAGAGAAATGGTTAAGTCCTTTGCCATCGCGCGATAATCTGATAAGATACTGCGGATTGCCGAGATAAGATTAGATAAGCTGTCAAAGCTGTAAGGGCTTGGGCTGTGCATCGATGCCGGTTCTTGCCATCGCTTCTAGGTCTGAAGCATGAAAGTAACGAGCCGTTACAAATACAAGATCAGACATCAAGTATTGCTGGCCACCGAAAACCTTCGCCTCACTAGACAGCCGAAGAAGCTATCTGAGAAGTAGCTTGGTCCCTTCTCCATCACGGATGTCATTGGCCGCAATGCTGTTAAACTATGACTCCCTCTCTCGATGAGAATCCATCCTGTCATCAATATGTCACGAGTCAAACCCTATAAGGAAAGACTCGAAGGGCAGCCTGTAAAAGAACCAGGACCTGTCTTGACCACTGACGATCAGGAAGAAGAATTTGAAGTGGACTTCATTGTAGATGCACAGAAACGCTGCAACAGTTAGGAATATCTGGTACATTGGGCAGGATACGGAGAAGATGATCGCACTTGGGAACCAAAAAAGAATCTTACCCATGCTGCAGACGCCCTAGCCCATTTCCATAAAAAGAATCGCCACCTTGACATGAGAGAAGCCTTCTATGACAAGTTCGGTTTATTTAACCCTTATGAAAAATGCTGCAGTGCAGTATCCTTCGAAGTTCCAAAGCTCGATCTGGAATCTTGAGCCCAGAAGGGGTATGGTGTAACGGCTTATTACTTTCATGCTTCAGATCTAGAAGCAATGGCAAGGACCAGCATAGACGCACAACCCAAACCACTACACTTTTGACAGGCCAGATGATATCTTATCTTATCTCGGCAATCTGCGGTATCTTATCAGATATCACATGATCACAAAAGGACTTAGTCATTTCTTTTTTCTCTTTCTCTCTCTTTTTCTTTCTCATGCTCTTGCTGATGTAAGGGAGATCCGATCTAAGAAGATACAGATCTCATCTACCCATATCAGTCAGCACTGCCAATTATGTTCTCACATTCATCTCTGTCTCTTCCATTCCCATGCCTCATGTAACATATGCCTTTTTCATTACCACTATCTCAGCTATGTCTTCTGATGGACTTTTCTGATGTTCTTATCGCTTCTCATGCACAGCCTAGATAAGGCCACGCTCGATTAGGATAGACACAGCCATGTACTTTTACATATATATAGCCCAGTAGCTCAACTGGCAAAACCCCAGTCTTGTTTACTTGGATCTCACACCTAACAAGTGTGCTCTACCAGTCAGACTCAGTTTCCCCCACTCTCCCGCTGAATAAGCCCTCTATGCCTTCAACAGGCTATCCATACTAAAGGGCCAACGCTTATCACCATCCTTAGAAGAAGAAGAAGTCTGACCATTTCACATAGCATTTGAAACTGCCAAACTCTATCTAGAACACATTTGGACAAACCACAGAATACCCCAAAGCATTGTATCAGATCGCAGCCTACAATTCGTGGCCCAAGTTATGAAAGATCTGTGCACACACTTAGGAATAAAACCCCACATATCAACAGCATCTCATCCACAAACAGACAGACAAACAGAGTGCATCATCAGGGACCTATAACAATACCTCCAGTTGTTCATCTGCGATCACCAGAATGACTAGAGTGAATGGCTCTCAATCACTCAATTCTCCTACAATCCAAAGAAGCAAGCTTCCTCTCAGAAAACCCCCTTTGAAGTTATCCGCACATATGCCCCCAGGATGGGTATAGAACCCAGAACTTCTAAAGCCTCAGTGACAAATGACCTAGCTCAGAAGATCGAGCAGACCCTCACGGAACCATCTGCCAATCTAGAAAAAGCCCAGAAGGCAATGAAAAAACAAGCTGACAAGCATCGATCTGATGCCCTTGAGTACAAACTCAGCGATCAGATACTGCTTGCCACAGATAATCTCTGCTTAACGCGAGAATCTTATAAGCTCTCTGAGAAGTGGCTAGGCCCCTTCCGGATCACACAAATAATCAGCTGGAACACCATTAAACTACTCCTTCCCTCCCATATAAAAATCCATCCAGTGGTAAACATATTATGGATCAAACCTTATAAGGAATGTCTTGACAGCCAACCTGTCCAGAACCCTGGTCCAATCCTAGTGACTGAAGCGAACCTAACTTCTATGACTTCTGAGGAGCGTGGATGCTTGTCGACTAAGGGAGACATGGGCTGGAGTACACTGGGTTAGGGCTCTTCCGTGGACTGGGGTGTACTGTGCGAAGGTTCTCCCTTATATAGAGGAAAGGATACACAGTGTCAAAGAGAAAGTGTTCTTTGTTATCCAGGGACTATACTGGGACCGAGTGAGCTACTTGCCTGCTTATCCACTTGTTAGGCAAAAGTTCCAAGTAAACAAGACTGGGGTTACCAGCCGAGTTCCTTGGGTTTATATATGCATAGGACATGGCTGTACATGGCTGTGTAACTACCTTAATCGAGGCACTGCTTATCTGGGCTGTGCGTGAGAAGCGATAAGTACATCAGAATGTTCTATCAGAAAGCATAGCTGAGATAAGAGAAAGCAGAGATTAATAAAGCATATGTGACATGAGGCATGGAATGGAAGAAACGGAAATAAGTGTGAGAATCATAATTGGGCAGTGCTGACCAATATGGTTAAATGAGATCTGTATCTTTAGATCAGATCTGCCATATGTCAGCGAGTGTGAAAAAGAAAGAGAAAGAGTTCGAGAAAGAGGAAAAGCTTCTAAGTCCCTTCAGATAAGATTGATCCCGCAATCGTCAATATCTGATAAGATACCGGAGAATGCCAAGATAAGATAAGATCATCAATAGGGGTAGATGAGAAAGGAAATCATAATGGGCGGGGTGTTGCATCTATGCCGGTCTTTGCCATTGCTTCTAAGTCTGAAGCATGAAAATAGTGAGCTGTTACAGTGACCGAGAACCAGGATGAAGAATACAAAGTCAATTTCATCGTCAATGCTTGCAAACTGAAATGAAAAAGCCTCTCAGAGACTTTAGTGAGAAATGGAATGGTACAGAGTTCAGGTACTCAGGGGCGACCAATACAAGTCAACTGTCAAGTTACTCAAACTGAGAAGTTACCCTCTGAAGCGAATCTAACACTGCGAACTTCTGAGTGTGAGGAGCCTTGATGTAGAGCAAGAGGATGTGCAGCGTCAAAGGGAAAGCGTCCTTTGATGTCCAGGGACTGTACTGGGACTGAATGAGCCACTAATCTTTACAATCACTGTATTAGGTGAAAGTATCAAGTGAACAAGACTGGAGCTTCTGTAGCTCAGTCTCTACTTCTTATATACATCTGGTGTGTGGCTATGCTTGTCCGTATATGTAAATACTTCTATCATATGACTGTGGCTATCCTGTAGCTGCATCATCATTCTTCTGATAAGGGAACATGTGTTCTCCTCATGTGCATCAAATGGAAGAGAAGGCTCTGCCTTCTATCTAACCTTATGACATCCTCATACGCTGCTTCTGGACTTTCTGAGTCCTAGGATCAATCTATGATCCAATCTTCTTCATCTAAGATCCAACCACGATGGGATCTTCTTCTAGAGATCTCAGATCTCGCTTCTGGTAGTGGAGATAGTGCAATCTCCCTTCTATTCTTCGAGGATTCTTCTAAGTGTTGCTGATAAGATCAGGACAGTGCAATCGTGCGATAAGATGTCGGAGATTGCCGAGATAAGATAAGATAAGATTGTCGACATCTAATCTTCTTCTAAGTGCACTGTTGCACAAGAGTGATAATGATAGTGATCGTTACACCCTCAGTCAAGCAACCCTTATATATTGGGTTCATATTGTATGTACATGTTTGTGCATAATTCCATAAATGTATTTCTAGAGATCATACCATATGAGCATAATGTGCCATTGGGCGATAAGTATAACATGCAGATGCAATGTGCATCAAGGGTCTTCAGAGCCAATAAGGCAGTGCCTTCTATAATGGAAGAGAAGTAAAACGGAGATTAAATAGTTGTGATTCTGAAACTTCTGATGCCGGTGCCAGTTGCACAGGTTGGAAATGAAAGGGCAGTGCCTCGCATATGTTACGAATCCAATAAAGTCTCAATGACTTAGACGTTTTCTTTCACTTTCGACTGATATAAGCCAGGTCATGTGACTAACCCCGTGACACATCACATGACGATGAAGATCACATGATCTAGAAGAGAACGAATCCTTCGCAACAAAGTGTCGTACCCTTGGGCACCACTAGCCCATTCCCACTTTCCTTATATGTGGGACACTGCCCTTTCATCTCCGCCCTGTGCAATTGGCACCAGCATCAGATGTAACGACCTACACAAGTATTTAATCTCCGTTTACTTCTCTTCCATTTTAGAAGGCACTGCCTTTATTGGTTCCAAAGACCCTTGATGCACACAGCATCCTCATGCTTCACTTATCGCCTAATGGCGGATTATGCTCATATGGTACGATTCTTAGGAATATGTGTATGGTATTAAATATAAACATGTACACACATATGCCCATGAATATATAAGGGTGACTCAACTGAGAGTAACTCCTCAGTTTGAGAAGCTTGACAGTTGACTTGTATTGGTCGCTTCGAGTACTTGAACTCAGTCCCTTACATCTCTCGCTAAAGTCTTAGAAAGGCTTTTTCATTTCACTCTTCTCAAACTACCCACTTCACCATCGACAACGGTCTTTGCTGAAGGTTAACTACAAGATGCTGCAAAAATAGGACTGTTAAAGAAGTAACGTCCAACCAGAAGTACCCATCTTGCATACACTAATAGGACTAGTGCCCTCCTCGCACTTTTCCATCTCTTCCACCCCTTCCACAGATCTTTTCACCAACGAACCGGCACCCATCGACCCTGAGGTAGCAGCCTCCCATCAGAAGTTCGACAGGGAGGCAGGCCTCTTTATTCAAAACATCACCGACCTCATCGAGCAGGCACAGAGAAGACAGCGTCTAAACTGTCCCGCCCCCAACTTCTATGAAGAACTCCAAGGCCCCTGAAGCGAACCTAACACTGGTGACTTCTGAGTGTGAGGGACATTGACGTGGAGCAAGGGAGATTGAGAGGGGGAGTGGGGTACACCGTGTGAGGGCTCTCCCTTATATATCGAGTGAGGGGATGGACCGAGTGAGCTACCTGGCAGCTTATCCGCTTATTAGGCAAAAGTTCCAAGTGAACAAGACTGGGGTCACCAGCCGAGTTCCTTGGGGTTTATATATGCATAGTGTGAGGCTGTACATGGCTGTGTAACTATCCTAATCGAGGCACTGCTTATCTGGGCTGTGCGTGAGAAGCGATAAGTACATCAGAAGAGTTCCATCAGAAAAGCATAGCCGAGATAGTAAAAATAGAAAGCGGAAATTAATAAGGCATGTGTAACATGAGGCATGGAATGGAAGAGAGCGGAAATAAGTGTGAGAACATAATTGGACAGTGCTGACCGATATGGTTAGATGAGATCTGTAAATTAGATCGGATCTGCCATATGTCAGTGAGTGCGAAAGAAGGGAGTTAAGTCCGAAGAAAGGGAAAGAGTCCTAAGTCCCTTCAGATAAGATCTTTCCCGCAGATGCACGATATCTGATAAGATACCGGGAAATGCCGAGATAAGATAAGATCATTGCTAGGGGTTAAAGATAACCAAAAGGGGAGATCATAACAGGCGGGGTGTTGCGTCTATGCCGGTCTTCGCCATTGCTTCTAAGTCTGAAGCATGAAAATAGCGAGCCGTTACAGCCCCTACCTCCTGCTGGAGATAGAATACCTAGTAGAGAAAGCTGAAGAGAATGGCTTGGATCTTCATGGTACTGCGGACGTATTCGATACATACAGTGGGGATCGCACTGCGTTTCCGAATGGGTTGAAAGAAGGGAGGATTATAGGACCCTTAGGAGAGAAAAGAGACGTATCGGAGATAGGCATACAGACCGAGGAAGGCCCGAAAAAGAAGCGGGCAAGAAAAACATACCTATACACTTCCAAAGTGAGAGCAGACCCTTGCTCCCCCCTCCGCCCCTCGTATCTGTTGAAGAAAGGAAAGAAGTAGACCCTTGGGTCAGTAGGAGATTGAAAGAAATCCCTTGCATACCTTGCAGCAGTAGCCACCCCCAATAAATTCGTTCTAACTATCCATCATGTCCTATGAAGAACAACTCGATGCCCTCAGAAGTCAGATGACGGCAATGGTTGAGGAAATGAACCTCCAGGCCCAGGCATTAAGAAAAATGCAGGTGGAGTGTGACCAAGCCCTTGCAGCAGCAAGCGCAAACCTATGGACGGGGACATCAGGAGGTAGCCGAATAGAAGCATTCAAAGACCCAGGAGAATACGACGGGTTGAAAGCCAAGTTTGATGAGTGGTGGATCAAAATGAGATCCTGACTCAGATCAAACCCATTCTTTCTGGTGAAGGCCAGATACAGCGACAGGATGGATAAGATAAATCCGATCATCGGAGAACAAGAATATGACATCAAGCTCATAGAAGGGATGAGAGCGGTGTTGTCATGTCTAAAGGGACAAAAAGAAGGAACCTGGGTACAGTCGGAGTTAGAAAAGCTCTTACAAGGAAGGACAAACTTCAAACGTTGGGAGGACTTCGAAACAGAATTTGAAGGACTCATGAAGCCCATACTACATCGCGATTGGGCAATGGTGAATATCACCAAACTAAAACTGTAATGGCTCGCTACTTTCACGCTTCAGACTTAGAAGCAATGGCGAAGACTGGCATAGACGCAACACCTCACCTATTGTGATTTTCCTCTTTCGCTTATCTTTAACCCCTATTGATGATCTTATCATATCTTGGCATTCTCCGGTATCTTATCAGATATTGCATGATTGTGAGAAGGATCTTATCTGAAGGACTTAGAAATCTCTCCACTCTCTCTTCCCCTTTTGCACTTGTTGACATATGGCAGATCTGATCTAAGATACAGATCCCATCTAACCGTATCGGTCAACACTGCCCCATTATGTTCACACAATTATTTCTGTCTCTTCCATTCCATGCCTCATGCCATATATGCTTTATTAATCTCTGCTTTCTATTCTTGTTATCTCGGCTATGCCTTTCTGATGGACACTTCTGATGGACCTATCACTTCTTATGCACAGCCCAGATAAGCAGTGCCTCGATTAGGGTAGTTACACAGCCATGTACAGCCACAAACCATGGATATATATACTCAAGGAAACTCGACTGGTAACCCCAGTCTTGTTCACCTTGGAACTTTCGCCTAACAAGTGGATAAGCTGTCAGGTAGCTCACTCGGTCCCAGTATAGTCTCTGGATATCAAAGGATGCCTTCCTCTCTTGACGCAGAGCGTCCTTTCCTTTATATAAGGGAGAACCTTCACACGGTGTACTCCAGTCCCTGGAAGAGCCTTTACACAGTATACTCCAGTCCATGTCTCCCTTGCCCAACTACAAGCATCTGCGCTCCTCAGAAGTTATAGGAGTTAGGTTCGCTTCAAAAACAAGGAAGAGACGACATCGATACCTTCCTCACGAAGTGGCAAGCAGCCAACAACAGAGCAGACTTAAGTGACGAACACGGGGTCCTACTCTTGGAACAAGCAGTGTCTGACAAAATCAGACAAGAACTTTTCAGAACAGACCAACGGAGTTTGTTCATTGCTACCACCTTGACCAATATACAAAAAATTGGTAAAGCTTTCGAGGCGTATAGGATGTACACTGGGCAAAATTTACGAAATGCCCAACCCCATGCCACTGCCAGATAGGCCACCACCACCAGCGGAAGCGCACCAAAAGGAGGTGTATGCTTCAACTACGGACAGACAGGACATCTCCTTAAAGAATGTCCAAAACCAAAAATCTCCTCCCCTGAATGTAAGTGGGTCGGGGGAAAACACAAGAAGGAATGCCGAAAGGGAAACCATAACGCCAGGGGTGCAAAGATGTCACAAGCCTCTGAAAGAAGAAGCGCTCCAAGAGAAGAAGGAGCAACCTTGTGGGAAGTAGCCGACAAAAACCCGCAAGTGTCCAACCCCTGGAATGAGATAAAGCGGAAGACATTCGATCAAATGCAGGAGTACTTCATCAGAAGGGCTTTTCAACAGAAGGGGAAAGGGAAGGCGAACTGAAACTGGAAAAATGGTTCGCCAATAATAAGTATTCTTCCTTGGACTGTACAGACATAGTCGACACATGGTCAGAGGCGTCTCTTGATGAGTGTGGTGCAGACCAGAAATGCATGCTTGATTCCTCTTGCAAGAAAAAGGAAGATACGGCCCCCTTTCCGGAAGAACTTTTCACAAGATCGGCGAGCATGAAGAACAAAATTTCCCTAAAAATATGCATATCTCCTGATCAGAAGAACCATGACTGGAACACAGTAGAAGCGCTCCTAGACAGTGGAGCAAACGTAACCTTCATTGACAAGACATGGGCAGAGAGCCACCATATCCCCATGAGGAAATTATGTCACCCAATCTCCGTCATCAATGTAGATGGCACCCACAACTCTGCAGGACAGATCACACACATAGCCTTAATCCAAATCGAGTGTCAAGGACACCGAGAAAGGATAGAGGCAGAAGTTACCAATATCGCCACATTCCCTCTGGTTATAGGGTACAACTGGCTAAAGAAACACAACCCAGAGATCGACTGGAGATCCGGAGGACTAAAGTTCACCTGCTGCCCTCGTTCCTGCCACATGCTGCAAGATAGAAGCGAATTCCTAGTCGCATGTGATAAGAAAGAACAAGATAACGCTTGGGCAGCATACCACATCCGGGCTGCCATAGAAAAACCAAAAGAAGAAAAGAAGCGGCCTGCACAACTGGTGCCTGCCCGTTTCCACCAATGGTTAAAGGTGTTCAAGGAAAAAGATTCCGAAAGAATGCCGCTAAGAAAACCCTGGGATCACGCCATCAATCTCAAAGAAACCTTCACCCCTAAGAAAGGGAAGCTGATCCCTTTGGGACCAAAGGAACAAGAGGAAGTCTCGGCATTAATAGATGAACAATTACGGAAGGGCTACATCCGCCCCTCGAAATCTCCCCAAACCTCGCCGGTCTTCTTCATCCCAAAGAAGGATGGATGAAAACATATGGTACAGGACTACCGCTATCTAAATGAACACACAGTTCGAAATAACTACCCGCTACCCCTCATTTCCCAGCTGGTAGATAAGCTCAAAGGAGCAAAGAAGTTCACGAAGATCGACCTCAGATGGGGTTATAACAATGTTCACATCAAGGAAGGAGATGAGTGGAAGGCCGCATTCGTTTGTTTTAGAGGAGCCTTTGAACCTTTAGTCATGTACTTTGAGTTGTGCAACTCGCCCTCCACCTTCCAAGCTATGATGAACGAGATCTTCACAGATCTAGAAGACATTGTGGTGGTCTACATTGACAACCTCCTTATATTCACGAAAACGGACTCCCAGGAGGAACATGACCACATCGTGAAAGAAGTCCTAAAAAGGTTAGAAGAAAACAACCTCTTCGCCAAACCAGAAAAATGCACATTCTCCGTGGAAGAAGTAGAATTCCTCAGAATGATGGTGGGAAAAGATGGGATCAAGATGGATAACAACAAGGTGGATGCAATACAAGCATGGCCGAAGCCCAGGAATCTTCATGACGTACGAAGCTTCCTAGGTCTAGCCAACTTCTACCACTGATTCATCAAAGATTATGTATCCATCACAAAACCACTGACCCACCTAACGAAGAAAGACTTGCCCTTCCAGTGGCAAGAAGAAGAACAATGGGCCTTTGACAGGCTCAAAGAAGCGTTTTCCGCGGCGCCTATCCTGGCTTTCCCAGATGATGAAATGGAGTATAGACTACAGATGGATGCATCGGATTTCGCCACAGGGGCAATCCTGGAAACGAAAAAGGAAGATCGTTGGCACCCTGTCGCCTTCTTCTCTCACACCCTAAACGACACCGAAAGGAACTATCCAGTGTTCGATAAAGAAATGCTCAGTGTAATAAGGGCGCTTGAGAAGTGGCACCACTACCTAGAAGGGGCACGCTTCCAGTTTGAGATCTGGAATGACCACGCCAACCTACAGTGGTTCATGCAGAAGCAAGATCTCAACTGACATCAGGCTCAATGGAGCCAATATTTATCAAGATTCAACTATGTATGGGTCCACAAACCCGGTATGGCAATGGCTGCAGCAGATGCACTCTCTAGAAGAAGTGATCATGCAGAAGGAGTTGAGAATGACAACAAAGGCGTTCAACTCATAACCCTGGATAAGATCCATTTGACATGCATCGAAGATGATGGAGACAGAATCCTAGACCAAATCCGATTGGAAACCCTACAACTTCGGGAATCGGAGGTCACCAACATAGAAAAACAAGGAGCAGAGCTCTCAGACGACGGAGTCTTTAGGAAGGAAGGAAAGGTCTTCACACCGGAAAAGGTCTGAATGATGGTAATGACCGCTCACCACGATACACCAGTGGCAGGACATCCAGGAGTGGAAAAGACAATGAACCTTATCCAGACTCATTACTATTGGCCTGGAATGACCAAAGACGTAAAAGAATACATGGCTTGATGCTACACTTACCAGAAAATGAAAACAGAAAACACAGCTCCAGCTGGCAAGTTACAACCGCTGGAACTACCAAACATGCCATGGGAAGATATCTCCACCGACTTTCTCACAGACCTACCCATCTCCCAAGGTTATGACTCGGTACTTGCCGTCATGGATTGATTTTCTAAAGAAGTAGAATTCATCCCCTGTCACAAAACCATTAGCGCGTTTGAAATGGCTAAGCTCTATCTAGAATGCATTTGGACGAACCACGGACTTCCCTGAAGCATCGTGTCAGATCGCGGCCCGCAATTTGCCGCCCAAGTCATGAAGGGTCTATGTACACGCCTAGGGATAAAACCCCACCTATCAACAGCATCATATCCGCAGACGGACGGATAGATGGAGCACATTATACAGGACCTACAGCAATACCTCCGGTTGTTCATCTGCGACCATCAGAATGACTGGAGTGAATGACTACCCATCGCTCAATTTTCCTATAACTCGAAGAAGCAAGCCTCTTCACAAACAAACCCCCTTCGAAGTCACATAGACTTACCCACCATGGATGGGAATAGAACCCAGTACTTCTAAAGCCCCAGCAGCAGATGAATTAGCTCAGAAGATTGAGCAAACTCTTGCGGAAACGTCTGCAAACCTAGAAAAAGCCCAGGAGGCAATGAAAAAACAAGCCAACAAGTATCAATCTGACACCCCTGAATACAAACTCGGTGATCAGGTGTTGCTTGCAACGGACAACCTCCGCTTGATACGGGAATCATGAAAAATGTCTGAGAAGTGGCTAGGACCCTTCCAGATAATACAGATAATCGGCCGGAATGCTGTTAAACTACTCCTTCCCTCTTCTATAAAAATACATCCTGTGGTAAATGTATCACGGATCAAACCTTACAAGGAACGCCTTGATGGCCAACCTGTTCAGAACCCAGGGCCAGTCCTAGTGACCGAGGACTGGGATGAAGAATACAAGGTCGATTTCATTGTAGACACTTGGAAACGACAGAACAGATGGGAATATCTGGTGCACTGGCACGGATACCTTGACGAAGACTGCACTTGGGAACCTGAGAAGAACCTCACCCACGCCAAAGAAGCGATAGTGGAATTTCATGAGAAAAACCCCAAGCTCCACCTACGCGAGTCGTTCTATGAAAACTTCAGTCTAGAAAACCCTTACAAAACCCTCTTCATACGCACTGTCTTGTTCGCATCCCACCCAGCCACCCATTAGGGTCTTCATTAGAACTTGAAGACCATGAGAAGGGGATGGTGTTACGAATCCAATAAAGTCTCAATAACTTAGACGTTTTCTTTCACTTTCGACTGATATAAGCCAGGTCACGTGACTAACCCCGTGACACATCACATGACGATGAAGATCACATGATCTAGAAGAGAACGAATCCTTCGCAACAAAGTGTCGCACCCTTGGGCACCACTAGCCCATTCCCACTTTCCTTATATGTGGGGCACTGCCCTTTCATCTCCGCCCTGTGCAATTGGCACCGGCATCAGATGTAACGACCTACACAAGTATTTAATCTCCATTTACTTCTCTTCCATTTTAGAAGGCACTGCCTTTATTGGTTCCAAAGACCCTTGATGCACACAGCATCCTCATGCTTCACTTATTGCCCAATGGTGGATTATGCTCATATGGTATGATTCTTAGGAATACGTTTATGGTATTAAATATAAACATGTACACACATATACCCATGAATATATAAGAGCGACTCAACTGAGAGTAACTCCTCAGTTTGAGAAGCTTGACAGTTGACTTGTATTGGTCACTTCGAGTACTTGAACTCAGTCCCTTACATCTCTTGCTAAAGTCTTAGAAAGGCTTTTTCGTTTCAGCATATAAGGAAAGAAGAAATGGGCTAATGGTGCCTAAGGATGTGACACTTTGTCATGAAAGATTTGTTCTTCTAGATCATGTGATCTTTGTTATCATGTGTCAATGAGTCATGTGACTTGGCTTATATCAGTCAATAGTTTGAAGGAAAACATCTAAGTCTTCAAGACTTTATTGGGTTCGTAACATAAACAACAGAACAGATGGGAATATCTGGTGTATTGGCATGGATACTTGGAAGAAGACTGCACTTGGGAACCAGAGAAGAACCTCACCCACACCAAGGAGGCATTAGTGGAATTCCATGAGAAAAACCCCAAACTCCACTTACGTGAGTCCTTTTATGAAAATTTCGGCTTAGAAAACCCTTATAAAACCCTTTTTGTGCACACCATCACTTTCACATCCCTCTCAACCACCCATTAGGGTCTTTGATGGAACTTGAAGACCATGAGAAGGGGATGGTGTTACGAATCCAATAAAGTCCCTGTTATGAATTTATAAAATTCTCAGAGACTTAGACATTTTTCCAAACCTTTGACCATTAAAATCCAGGTCATGTGACCAACCACGTGACTCATCACATGACAATGAAGATCACATGATCTAGAAGAAAACCAATTCCTTGCGACAAAGTGTCGCACCCTTGAGCACCATTAGCCCATTTCTTCTTTCCTTATATGAGGGGCACTGCCCTTTAATCTCCATTCTGTGCAATTGGCACTGACATCAGAAGTAACAACACATATGACTATTTAATTTCTGTTTCTTCTCTTCCATTATAGAAAGCACTGTCTTTACTGGTTCCAAAGCCCCTTGATACACGATGTATCCTCATGCTCCTCTTATCACCCAATGGCATATTATGCTCATTGAAACAGAAAAGAACAACAACAGGAACCTTGTTAACTCCTATCCACTGAAGGACCAGAGCAAGGGGCAAGTAGTGGCGACTGTCTAAGTCTACCAGTGAAGAGGGGAACTGAGTAACTGCTTGGAGAGTTGTCCTAGAACACGGAAACAACCAAGTCAATCAAACTAAGGGACTTTCCCTGGTTCGATGCTTGGTTTATATATGTATTCATAGGTGCATGTGTGTACATGTTTGTGCATACTTCTAAATACAAATATTCATGGAATTGTACCATAAGAGCATAATGTGCCATTGGGCAATAAGTGAACATGAGGATGCCATGTGTATCAAGGGTCTTCGGAACCAGTAAAGGCAGTGCCTTCGATATGAAAGAGAAGAAGGAATGGAGATTAAATACTCATGTATGTCGTTACTTCTGATGGTCAGTGCCAGTTGCACTAGACAGAAATTAAAGGGCAGTGCCCCGTGTATAAGGAAGGAGGAAATGGGATAGTGGTTCCCAAGGATGCGACACTTTGTCACGAAATGTTGTTGTCTTCTAGATCATGTGATCTTTGTTGTCATGTGATGCGTCACAAGATTAGTCACATGACCTGGCTTATATCAGTCAAAAGAGAAAGAAAACGTCTAAGTCATTAAGACTTTATTGGATTCATAACACTCATATGGTGTAACGGCTCGTTACTTTCATGCTTCAGACTTAGAAGCGATGGCAAGAACCGGCATCGATGCACAGCCCAAGCCTTTACAGCTTTGATAGCTGACCTTATCTTATCTCGGCAATCCGCGGTATCTTATCAGATAAATTGCGCAATGGCAAGGACTTAGTCTTTTCTTTCTCTCTCTTTTCCCTTTCTCATGCTCTCGCTGATGTAAGGAGGATCTGATCTAAGATACAGATCTCATCTACCCATATCAGTCAGCATTGCCACATTATGCTCTCACATTCATCTCCGTCTCTTCCATTCTCTATGCCTCATGTAACACATGCACCTTTCATTACCGCTATCTCGGCTATGTTTTCTGATGGACTTTCTGATGTACTTATCGCTTCTCACGCACAGCCTAGATAAGGCCCTGCTCGATTAGGATAGACACAGCCATGTATCTCTGCATATATATAGCCAGGTAGCTCGACTGGCAAAAACCAGTCTTGCTTACTTGGATCTCACGCCTACGGTCGTGCTCTACCAGTCAGACTCAGTTTCCCCTTCACACCTCCTGCTCTAAAGCACCCTATGCCTTTTATAAGGTTCCTCTCCACTTTGAAGGCCAACCCTTGAAGTATTAAGAAGTCTTCGCGTTTCATATGGTACGATTCTATGAATATTCGTATTTAGAAGTATACACAAACATGTACACACATGCACTTATGAATATATAAAGGGTAGATCCACTGAGCATAAAACCTCAGTTGGATTTACTTGAAGTTGCCTCTAAAGCACTTGTGAGATCTCCACTCAGTAACTCCCTCCACCTCTTTAAAAGTCTTTGAGAGGCTTTTCTGTTTCAGTCCCCTGGACTTAGACACTTTTCTTTACTTTTGACTGATATAAGCCAGGTCATGTGACTAACAATGTGACTCATCACATGATGATGAAGATCACATGATCCTGAAGAAACCGAATCCTCAGCAACCAAGTGTCACATCTTTGGGCACTACTAGTTTGCTCCCCTCTTTCCAAATACATGGGGCACTGCCCTTTAATCTCTGTCTGGTGCAATTGGCACTAACATCAGACATAACGACACATACGCTTATTTAATTTCCATTTCCTCTCTTCCATTATAGAAGACACTGCCTTATTGGTTCCGATGACCCTTGATGCATGCTGCATCCTTATGTTATACTTATTGCCCAATGGCACATTATGCTCATATGGTACAATTCCATGATATATGTATTTAGAAGTATGGATACACATATACAAACACAACCCTATGAATATATAAACCAAGCTACTTCACTGAGGATAACTCCTCAGTTAAAGTAGTTTGGTGGTGCAGACCTCTAAAGTCAACACACCCCGAGCTTCATTACTCAGTTCACTTCCACTTTAAAGTCACTAGTTGGCTTTTCTGTTTCATTAGGTGAGAGATCCAAGTAAGCAAGACTGGGGTTTTGCTAGTCAAGCTCTTGGGCTTTATATATACATAGTACATGGCTGTGTCTATCCTAATCAAGGCACTCCTTGTAATGATCGCTATCGTTGACACTCCCGCACAACAAAGAGAAAGATTAGATTTCGACAATCTTATCTTATCTTATCTCGGCAATCTCCGAATCTTATCGCACGATTGCATGTCCTGATCTTATCAGTGACACTTAGAAGAATCCTTGAAGGATAGAAGGGAGATCACCTTATCTCTACCACCAGAAGCGAGATCTGAGATCTCTAGAAGAAGATCCCATCATGGTTGGATCTTAGATGAAGAAGATTGGATCATAGATTGATCCTAGGACTTAGAAGCGGCACATACGGTTGCCATGAGGTTAGATAGAAGGCAAGGCCTTCTCTTCCATTTGATGGACATGAGGGCAACACATGTTCCCTTATCAGAAGGACACTGATGTGGCCACAGGATAGCCACAATAGTACGATATGGTATTTACTATATGAGGCCTTACACTACCTCATCAGAAGATGTATATAACTAGCAGGGCTAGCAGTAGATGCCCTCCAGTCTTGTTCACCTTGGAACTTTCGCCTAACAAGCGGATAAGCTGCCAGGTAGCTCACTCGGTCCCAGTATAGTCCCTGAATATCAAAGGACACTTTCTTTTTGACGCTGCACGTCCTTTCCTCTATATAAGGAAGAGCCCTCGCATGGTGTACTCCAGTCCACGTCTCCCTTGCCCAACAACAAGCATCTGCACTCCTCAGAAGTTATAGGAGTTAGGTTCACTTCACTCCTTATCTAGGCTGTGTGTGAGAAGCAATAAGTACATCAGAAAGGTCCATCAGAAAGCATAGCCAAGATAGTGGTAATTAATAAGGCATGCGTAACATGAGGCATAGAAGAGAAGAGAGGCGGATATGAATAAAGCATGTGTATCATGAGGCATAGAATAGAAGAAGCAGAGATTAACATGAGAACATAATTGGGTAGTGCTGACTGATATGGGTAGATGAGATCTGTATCTTAGATCAGATCTGCCATTCATCAGTGAGTGTGTGGGAAGTGAAAGAAAGAGGGAAAGTAGCTAAGTCCTTGCAATTGTGTGATATCTGATAAGATACCAGAGATTGCCGTGATAAGATAACTCTTCTGGGCTTTTCAAAAGCATAGTGGTTTGGGTCGTGCGTCTATGCTGGTTCTTGCTATTGCTTCTAGGTCTGAAGCATGAAAGTAATGAGCTGTTACAGTAGCTATGCACAAACATGTACACACATTATGCCCAATATATAAAGAGCCGCTCAACTGGGAGTAACTTCTCAGTTTGAGTAGCTTGACAGTTGACTTGTACTGGTTGCTTCGAGTGCCTGAACTACCTCCCTACATCTCTAGTCAAAGTCTCTGAGAGGCTTTTTCATATCAAGAGATGAAAAGGCAGTGCCTCATGTATTAGAAAGGAATGAAACAGACTAAAGGTGTCCAAGGGTGCGATACTTGTTGCAAAGGATTCAGGTTCATCTAGATCATGTGATCTTTCATTGTCATGTGATGAGTCATGTTGTTAATTATGTGACCTTGATTATGTGATTCGAAAGTGAGAAGACTTCTAAGTTCAGATGTGAACTTTTGGATTTGTAACAATATCTTCTTATAGAGCAAAGGGCAAGTGGCAGTGACAGGACTTGTCCACCAATGAAGAGGGGATGGTTGGGTAAGCAACTCCACTTAGCTATTGCCAGGAGTCTGACTGGTAGAGTACCAGCAGTATGAGTGAGATCCAAGTAAACAAGACTGGAGCTTCTGTAGCTCAGTCTCTACTTCTTATATACATGAATGAGGAGGCTGTGCTCCTGTCCTTATAAATACTTCTATCATATGACTATGGCTATCCAAAAGCCATGTCAGCATTCTTCTGATAAGAGTCTATGCACTTAAGACATAGTACATCAAATGGAAGAGAAGGCACCATCTTCTATCTTTACTTCATGGCAACCTCATGTGCCACTTCTAAGTCCTAGGATCAATCTATGATCTGATCTTCTTCATCTAAGATCCAACTATGATGGGATCTTCTTCTAGAGATCTTTGAGATCTCTCTTGATGGTTGATACTTTCATGCTTTAGACTTAGAAGCAATGGCGAAGACCGGCATAGATGCAACACCATGCTCATTATGATTTC
>JBBPTS010000088.1:18974-30603 GCA_038094235.1 Fistulinella staudtii | reverse complement strand
AAACAAAAGGAAGTGTGACATGTATGCGCTGGGTTGCACCATCTATGCGGTATGTGTAGGATACCATCACTGTTAGAACAGTGCCTCATCGGGTAACTGCAGGCTTATACAAGTAGACACCCATTTCAAGACATGAACCCCGCGTTCATCCTGACAAATGTCGTCGTACACAACCGACGACCAGCGTTTCCAGACGGAAAGATTTCTCTCGATATGTGGAGCTTTGTCGAAAACTTGTGGGGTCGTGATCCTTCAAAACGCCTGACAGCTCAGGAGGCCTTGGGCTGGATGGAAGCTAAAGCCTCTCAGGAAGGTGTAGACTCGAGTCTTGCGCCACTCGAAGAAGAGTGGAAGTGGAAGGGGCCCCGCGTTCATAAATGTCTATGGTCAGTACTGTATTGATATAAAACTACGGTCCTGAAAAAGGGATATGATTGGCATACGAGACAAGGTGTAGTGCAATGACATTGGCAAGTGTTAACCGCGCAGAATCCTGCCAGCATGAACGTAGTTGGTTCTCTTTGATACATCAACCAAATGAATGAGAAAAAACGCATGGCCAGATCTATCTCTCATCTGAGATGTGTTGCCACACACCCCATTTCGTCAAAACATCTGGATCATTGAAGGATCCATCCATCTTGTTGTGCCCCAGGGTCGTTGGTTTTACCCACAGAGGTAGGCTCTTGCTCGGACCAGGCGATGTCCTGTGGCTGAAGATCCGTTTATTTCCTGTGGAATTAGCTTTAGTGCAGTCAATGCAGCAGGTATTCACGAGATGTCGCAGCTGCCTCCTTGCTGTCTCGACTTCAGCAATTGATTTGTCCGTAGGCCAATAAGCAATGGAAGTATCACCAAAGTTGCCGATGGGTCCGCCTACCACATTCATCCACCATTCACTCGCTGACTGTTGGTCTGGGGGTCCAATGACTACAACAATTTGTGGAGAGAGATCACCAGCGTAGGTGCAGTTGAAATGTTCCCATTGGAGTTTGACGTCCCTGCAATCTCCGTCCTCTTTCTTGACGCAGAAGATGAGTAGGTCCGCCCCGCGTTTGAGAACCAAGTCCACCTTTCGTTCTTCGAGCCTATCCTTCCATGTTGTCTGCCGTCGTGGGACCTGATAGACGCGAAAGAGGCGCTCCGGTGTACATTTCATAGCGTCATCAAATGGAAGCGCACTTTGTGATCTCTCGTTCGCGGCGGAGACGGGGCTGTGGAAACTCATGGTCCACTTTGACCACGTGGCCGTAGATAGAGACAGGGTAATGGGGCTGTGGAAGGTGAAGGAACGTTTGTCGATGGCCCCGGCGGTGGGGGCGCTTCGACCAATATCGCAGATAATGACGCTGGTGACGTGACTCTGAGTACCATGCGCGCCACACGGCGATAGGATGGATCGGATGTCACAAATAGCCGTGTCGACCCAACTGCGTTCAGCCGGTGTCCATTGTTCGGTGCGACACGTTGTCGTGATCATCTTGATTAGCCCTATTTTTGATATCCTCCGTCTCTCCTCCAGGCCTTCGTTCTCCATTGGCGATTCGAGTGTGGTCACGCAAGCGTAGTTGTTAAAAGACATCTGCAGCGCCGAGAACTGTTTCTGGTTCTTCAGCCACCATGTATCCATGTTTCCCTCTTGATTCTCGAGTCCTGTGATCACGATGGCGATCGGGACTTTCCTCCTGCAGATTGCGGAGTAAAAGAGGCGGTAATTTGTGAGTAACGCAGACCGGACTCGTGTTGCGCGGACGCAGTACACGAGCAAGTCGATGCCGCCTGTCTTGAGCAGCTCGTGGAGAAGTTGCTTGAGATACGCTTCGGCTTTCTCAGCAGGGACACTTCCATGTGAGCCCTCGTCCAACCCCGCGGTGTCCCATATGGCAAAATGCTGATCGCCCAACTTCAATAGGTGACGCGTGTATCCGAGCGTGCATCCAGAAGCATTGCTGGATGTTTCTGAAATTCCCTCCCCCGCAATTAGGTTGACGAGGGAACTTTTGCCCACGCCGGTTTCTCCAAAGATCACAACGTTCTTCATTTCCTGTAGATGACCTCAGCCCAAGGGACCACCCTGGCCTCCGACCTCGAACGGACCTTCTCAGGGGCTTTCCATGCGGTTTCCTTTGCGCCCAAAATCGCTTGCTGCGAATAACGTCAGAAGGCGCTAGATGCCGCGCATATAGGAACAAAGACGACACCTTTCTGAATACTGGCATCAGCGGAGGTTTCGTGTCGGGTTCAAGGGGTATGAGTGCTGCATCCTCCTCGAGACGGATTGCTTATAGCCAGATGGCACACCCGGCCAACAACAATACTTGCACTGGACAAACAGGTCGCACTGTGTTACTCGCACGGAAATGAAGTACTGCAACGACGTGCAAACGCACGGCGAATCCATTGCCCAACGTTGCCATTAAACGTGCCCTACATGAGGAAGGGGCACTACCGGGGCGCCAAGTTGATTGCTGTTCAGAAACAGTGACTATCGCCGCACAACTGCCCTAGTGTATGTAAGTACATTGACGTCATTGTTTGTTTGCCTGAGATAGATTTATGTTTCTTGGAACCTCAGGAAAACGTGCATGGAACGATAACGCCAATCGGGCTCAGGCGCCTGATAGCATAAAGCTTGTGGCGGTTCGTTTTAGCACCATCACTGGCGCTAGAAACGGAAGTGTCCGGTGCCACCGGAGGGTGCTGTATTACGAAACTGAGTCCTGAAGTTCGACGAAGCTGAACGTTGTCTACAGCATCGATTTCGGCACTCTGATCCTCATCGTGCTGCGGAGCCATCTGACTCCGACGTCCGACTTCCTATAAATGCGGTAGAGCTCTGTCTTCACTATCAGTGTACTTCAAACACGGGAGGAACTGTAGTAAGCATCATCCTTTCTGATGTCGAGTTTCTATTTGATCGAGAATAACCGGAATCTTTAGACACGTCCGGAAATGTCGGTTTCAGACGATCATCCTCCATCTTATCAAGCGCAACTAGCTTACTCCCCTAATGTCCTTATTGTTGGGGAGACGGGGGTGGGGAAAAGCTCTGTGATCAACCTCATTGCCGGAGATCAGCTGGCGGACGTATCTTCTGGTGCGGGCGGCTGTACGATGGAAGCCACATCGTACGATATCGTTCTCAGTGACAATCGCGGACTTGGCCACCATGTCCGCCTATTTGACACGGTTGGATTAAACGAGCCAGGCTTAAGCAAAAATGACTACCTCACAGCCATCGAGAAGGCCAGCCGGCTCATCACGCAGCTTCAGCGCACGGGTGGCATCCGTCTCCTCATATTCTGCTTCCGAGGAGGGAGGATCACTGCCGTGACGCAATACAACTATCGCCTATTCTGCGACATCCTGTGTCAGAACCAGGTTCCCGTGGCATTCGTCATCACCGGGATGGAGAACCAGCAACCGATGGAGGCTTGGTGGAACAAGAACGCTGCGACGTTCCAAAGGTCTGGCCTCATATGCGCGTCGCACGTTTGTGTCACAGCCATCCGCGGTTTGAACAACGTTTACGGTAGCCAGTACCAAGAGTCGCAGGGAGCGGTTCGTGCTATGCTTCTGGATTATATGCCAAGGGCCTCGTGGAAGACCGAGCGCAAAGGCTGGTTCATTCACCTCGCGGGGAAGCTGCTAGGGTGGGTAATGAGGGTCACCAGCAAGGATACCAGACGGCACATAACAGGACGAAGCAAGACTTTGACAGTAGGGGAATTGACACGGCACCTCAAGGACAAGTGCAATTTTTCACGGGAGGAAGCAACGGAGCTGGCGGAAAAGATTTGGGTTATGCGTCAGGAGAATGCTGGAAGTGAGATTGTGAAAAGAGTTGAGGATACTGGTTATCTTTCAGACAATTATTAGAGCGAACTGTATGTGTTACTGCCAGTTACCGACATTAGCACTACGCTTATAATGTACATTACAAAGTCGACTGTAGGCTGCGCTTCAAATGTTCGACAGGGAGGCCCATTAACTTAAGCACAAGGCATTACCCTGAGTTGGATTAGTCCCTGGCCCATCAATCATGACGAAAAGGGCCCAGCAACTGAGGTTCCGCTTGCCAGGGATCATCATCATAGACGTATCCGTCGCTGAAAAGGCAGAGGCATGGCCCGGCGGGAAAACAAAAAAATCTGGCGCCTTCACACCGATCGCATCCAGGTAGATTGGTGCTGTAATAGTGCCGCCACTGAAAGAGGCACGATCTTTTGTCACCAAGAAATATAGTTGAAACAGGTCAACTCTACGTTACTTTTTGGTGCCTGTTAACAAACTCGGTAGCAACGACATATGGCGCATCCAACCCGAGTCTTGAGAGCGTCAAGGCCCTGTACTGCCTCCATGTGTTGATTGTATCAAGACGCACAGCCATAACGTCCACTAATCCCACAACACTCCGCATAAATCCGCCAAAGTACTAGTAGTGCGAAGAGACACGGCAACATTATCCAACCATGGATAACCTGTATTCACCGACCAGGAAGGACATGGATGTTGGGAGGACAGGAATGGAGCGTTGAGATTAATTGATAAATCACTTTCTGCCAGCTCCACTGCAGCCACTGGCAGCAGACGGGCCAACTTGCATATAACGTAACACGGCAGAGAGAGATTTCGCCAAGTTTTGTGAGCTCTGAATCCTCACCTATTTTCCACGGAACAAGGCTCGCCCAAAGCGTGTAATGGCATATTCAATTTCTCCAAGCCATCGCGGGAATTTAACGATAAATGGTCACAATAGCAAACACCTTTCTGTGTCTCGGTCGAGGTTTATCGAAGATGTATCTCAAATGCGGGGATCCCCAACGGGTGACTGATGTGGCCATAAACACGTTGGCTGTGGGAACACGTGGTCATCAAACTCCATGCAACAAGATGGTATTGTCAATGCACCTCGAGAATAGCATACCAATCAAGTATATAGAAAGAGACTCGAAGGATATGGTTATCATCGTCTACTTGTCTTTCCGGCCTTTCTCTTTCCGGCAAACAAATGTTTTGGCTACGCAAATCAGCATTAGCTCTACTAGATGAAACGCATAGGTTGGAAGAAAGACCTTTTTGACTCTAATAGCACGATCACTCTCTCCGGCTTTGGCGTGCATGTTACGTCCACGTTGACCCAAGTTTCGCAGTTTGATAGCTTTAGATGCTTGCTGGTAATGAATCAAGTCAGAATGATCATAATAACATGGACAGAGACAATGTCGTTACCTGGTCATCGCGCAAACCAGCAAGTTGCCGATTCGTACGTGGTGCCCTCGGGTTCTTCGCGACAACAGCTCCCGAATTAGCTTTGGCACGTTTAGTAGCAGGGGACTCTTCGCCATCGACATCCATCCATGTTTCTTCATCATCTTCACCGGCTCCTTCAGCATCTTCCATATCCACATCCATGTCGGTTTCGACTCTCTTCCGTTTCGCGGCTTGCACCTTGGCCAACATCCCTGCGCGCGCTTCTATGCTACTCGGATCATACCCAGCTTTCCTCAAATCCGTCGAAAGTTCGCTCAGTGTTCGAAGACCAGCTGTCCGTGGAAGGCGGGCCTGGTTCTTCTTTGACTTTTTGATACTTTGAGAGCGAATTTTGTGAGCAAGTGCCTTTTGCGCCTCCGCTTCCTCGCGTTCATCTTCCGAATCAACCTAAAAATGTTTCCAGGTCACGTTACAGAGCTGTGGGTAGGCAAAACTGTATACCATGTCTTCCTCGCTTTCATAAAAGCCCTCTGCTTGAAGTTTTTCTTCTTCGCGTTCAAGTGCCTCGAGTTTCTCGGCGATATCGGGATCAACAAAGTCAGCGACGTTCTTGCCGTCCATGATCTCCGGCATTGTATCGAATTTCCATTCGTCATTTGCCAGTAGATAGTTGGCTGAAAAGGGCCAACCGGTCATTCACATGACAGGGCTTACAGGTGGCGGAAAACGACGACATACTTTTCAAGTTGATACTGAAAATGCCTTCGCGCTCTTCCTCCTGTTCAAAGTCATGAAGAAGTTTTCTTTTCTCAGGGTCGCTCTTGTCATACTTCTTGCGCTCCTTCACGGCGTCAGGGATGAAGGGCGCGCGAGCGACGTCGTCACGAGGGACGGGTTGTGCGACGTGAATTCGGTTAATGACAGTATTAATTTTGCTTCCTTTAAGCTTAGAGTCGACGCGATGGGCAAGGAGAGCATCGCAGGCTTTGTTTTTGAGTTCCATAACACCCTCTTCGGAGTAACATGACACCTGGATGGACTGCACGTTTTCCGAGTCAATAATCTCCTGTACAAGCATTCGGTTTTCTGGGGTGAGGTCTTCAAGGCGCATGACATCAATCTTGTTAATAACAAGTACCACCGGTTTACCGGTAAAAAGTGGTTTGATAGAGTGGAAGAGTTTACACTACGCCGATCACATTAGATAGATATTTTTAAGCCGAGTAGGGACTCACTTGCGCCTCCACGGTATAACCACACTGTTCACTAAGGTCCATAAAATACAACACGCAACTCTTAAGGTGTGCCAACGCCGTAATACTTTGCATTTCAATCGTGTTCATCTCCTCAAGTGGATGATCCAATATACCAGGGGTATCAATAACTTGCCACCGCAAATATTTATAATCTAGATGGCCAACAAAGAGCGATTTCGTAGTGAAAGCATACGGCTGAACGTCAACGTCGGCCCGAGTGACCTTGTTCATGAAGGAAGATTTTCCGACATTCGGATAACCACAGATGAGCAAGGTTCGCGTGTTGGGATCGATTGCAGGGAGACGGGAAATATGCTGGCGGACTTGCTCGAGATACGCCAAGGGATCTTTTTGTCTCCGCATGATGGTGGCCATCCTACACGTGTCGCATAGACGCAGGTACAAAACGGTAGATCCCACAGGGCCACTCACCGACCAAGCGCAGCGGTTTTAAGTTGTTTGCATCGGTACATGCTATCGCCAAATTTGAGTAGACGAACATAATCCTTGGCTACTTGATCAATCAAGTGCCGGGCAGTTCGAAGCTGCCCAAGTGCAAGCTTGTAGTGGTTTTTGTCGTAGAGCACGTTCATGAGGGATGAAAGGAATGGGTGAACATCCTGTGCAGGAGGTTTATAAATGCATCCAGAGCAAATTGCAAACGTACATCGAGGATGGGGAACTCGGAAAGGATAGCACCAAGCTTTTCGTCAAACGAATCTTGCGTGAATTTAACCTTGCGCATATAAAAGTTTCGTATACGGCTGATCTTGAAGTTTTTGTGGATTACCTAGAGTACCATCGACTACTGATCTCGAGATACTATGAAAACACAGACATACCGTCGGCGTTTTTCGCTGAGTCTTGGACAAGACAATGTCCAAGAAGTCTGCCGCAGTAGGCACTGGTGCTATTGCTTTTAACCCACTCGTCGACATCGTGACGAACAGTATTGGTGGATGAGCCGAGAGATAAAAAAGTTAGTATTTCTTATGTTGCTCCAAGGTTTGACATGCGGCCCGAAATTTTGGGAACTTTTTTCGCACGAAGCACGTGATAATCCTTCTCCTAGTCCAACTTCAAGTTTCAACCAACTTGATCAGTTCCTACAGCATGCGAGTGGCTACCAGACAAAGACATCCATGAAAAGATATGTAGGTATCGAGGCAAAGGGTAACTAGTAGCAGTAACAGTAAATATTTGGACAACATTACAGTTCAACGAAAGTGCGCGGCCATACGTTCATCCAATGTTCTGATAGATAACCACTGGTTCAAGGGCGTCTCTCTAGGCAAGACCGGTCCTAGCAATGTGTGAACGGATAATAGCTTCGCCAACTGCATTTCATGCAATGTAAGTAGAGCTGGAGGTAACCCGAAATTAGGAACTCACCGTTCACAATGATAGCTTGGGTAGCGCGAATATCCTGCCAAACATTGGTTAAATAAAGCACGTGTTGAATGAGTAATACGCACGAGCATGGAAGTGAAATGCTAATGAAATAGGTTAATACACCACACCAATCAATACAGGATGGCTACCCACAGCATACAGCGCTCTACGTCCGATGTCGTTTCGTCTGTGCACTTGTATAAAATGGGCGCGGAAATACTCCGATACGTCGGCAAACGTATTTGGACGATCACCGTAAGATGTGATACTAATAACAAATTGGGGTTCGAATGACAGCACCGAGCAGATACTAAAAAAAACACGCACTACTTCCGAACTTTGATGCCTGCCTCTAATTTTTTCTTCAAAAGATCTGTCTTTTGAATACAAGGTCAGTAAGTATGAAAAATGTTCGCAAAGCAACTACCTTGTTGAGGAGAAGGACCAGGTGTGAATTTTTCAAAAGTTTGTTGGAACATATGGCCGTGAAGAGCTGAAGAGAATCATCTACTCTGTTTGTTCTTGCATCTTCTTCGAGATACTTTATTTGGATTGGCACGAAGGCAGTGTGATTAGCTCCAACCAGGCCGTATTATAAAAACACATGCCTGATCAAACGCGCTGATGGGTGCCAAAAAGATGATCGCCGTTGCTGAAAGAATCAAAACAAAGTGAGTGCTAGGTCACAGGAACGGTAACAATACTATGCCGGCGCAACTCCATGGAGCATAGATAACACAGGACGGATGGAACAACATACCGTCGTCAAAGTACGGCACCCATGCATGTCTCTAACATCCAGACACAGAACATGAGATGGCATCAATAGCACGGCGTTAGTTTCACTTACTTGACCACGCTGTGGCAAACAACAGATCAAAATCGCGTGAAATTCTCGAAAAGTGAAGAATATTGCAAGACTCACTGCGCCACCGACATCGTACATAAGCCAGTTGTATCGAGAGCCACAGAGTTCAACGTCAAAAGAATGTTCAGCAACCCCGAGCGTTTGTAGGCGAACATTGAGTAAATCGGCTGTAGGAGCTTGATCAACATATACGAGTGCCATTCAGTGACTGTTGCTACCTGTTGTAGGTAAATAATCTGGTTCTACGATTCGCTTTACATTATCCAAGAAACTGAGCCAAGAAGTCAGTGACAGTAGAGATATCAAGACCTATGACCCACAATGGTGCTGATTCATCGAGTCGTATTCTACGGTTGTTCAACAGTATCCGAACTGCTGGGTGCTTCCAGAGTTCATCGATTTCGTCTTGAACGGAATTGAGTGTTCTTGATGCGAGGTTCGTCACATGAGCAACAGCGGGAGGTTGGCCACCCGTTGCCGGAAGTGCTCTACTGCGGTTTGGAGATAATGGTGTGACAAGTGCTTGCCATCCAGCTCGAACGTAGACGCCCGAACGACCACCAGTAACGGAGACTCCGCCGCTCAACTCGGTCGCAAGAGAGTCTTCCATTGAAATAAGGCTGATTAATTTCGCCCTTAGCCGCGATACCTCGTTGCTGACGTCCCCAAGCGGTTCCAGGGCATGTGCGACCGCCTGGCCTTCAGTTGAGTCGTCGGATCCGATGTTTGCAAGTTCGTGATCGAGTTCGTCGAGGATCATACGCACACCCTTGATGATATTGAAATAGACGACAGGCCGCCATGAAGGACGTTCGTGTTCGAGGGTTTGATGGGCGTAGTATAGTTGAAATTGCTTCTGTAAAGTAGACTTGCCAGACTCGGCTTGGCCAAGGAGCATGACTGAAGCGTAGCCCGTGTGAGTTGCGCATCGCACCAGAGGTCAGGATGATGCTACCTTTGACTTGCTTTCGTTGTGCATCTTTGAGCCGAGTCCATTCACGCTGTAAAAGACCATGATGAGGAGAAAGAGAACAGGATGGTGAAGACGCCCACCCTGAGCTCGTCGTCTATTTTCTGGCTGATGCGGGCGGCATTTTCGTCATACCAAGGAGAGGCCTTGGATGTTCCACCAACGGACTGGAGTAGAATTGGTTCTGAGGAGGAGTAGGTATGGCCAGCGCGTTTGCTCGTGTCCATTGAGCAGGTCTGACGGTCGCGATGGTAAACGCTCGAGCGCAACGTCTTAATTGCATTCCCGACTCCCACGTATGTACAGGCGGGGCAAAGAAGCTGATCAAGGTCGTACTGCCATCAAACTTTTCGGTCATTTAGGCAACCGCTGTAACTGCCATGTGTCCCTGAACTGGCACTTCAGCCGAACACGCAACCGTACATGTGGATGTCATCTCGGACTCTACCAGATCCTATCCCGAACGGGTTTTCACGGAGGCGATGCTGTGTAGCACGGTCAAACGCCAAGGAGCGGTCTGTCGGAACGCGCTTGAGAAACGGCTGTAGATCTTCGGAACGAGCCATTAGAGCCACGAGCTCCGAGTCGCTAGCGAGCTGGAGGTGCTCTCATCTCCTCGTCGATGCGCATCGAACCGCATCATTTCAGTGGTCGATTCGAGTAGCTTTTTTTACCTGCTCCTCTGTCACCGTCTCAACGGGCATCGGACATGCCAAAAATAAAAACAATAATACCAACTTGAAGATGAATCAACCATTGTAGGAATGGAACCACCGCCCCACCGGCAAACAATACCGTACTTTTGTACAGGATTTGAAGCACTGGATCATGCGCCCAATGGTTTCCAGATCTCGGGATCCTTGCTCACAGCCGCAAAAATCGATGAACCATATGTTGGACAACAATGTGGAACCATCACTAACGCCACTGTCCTCTGTCGGTTACACGGAAAGATGGTGACAAGGCTAGAGGTGCCTGGCTGCAATCCGCCCAGAGCTACGCTTAGTTTTACGCCAGTTTCGTATGGTGGATGCTACTCACGGCGGCGATTCACATGGATTGATAGAGCTCTGGAGATCCGCGCTGATGAAAACGCTGATCACACGCGACGGGTGTGGTCATATCTGGCTCTCCACGCGGTCATTTCTATGGTCATCTCGTCTCTGTACAGACCCCACCAGCAAAAACAACCTACCCCTGGGCAGAAGGATGTTCCTGGAGCCGCCAGCATTCCAGGCTAAAGCCTATCACCGATTTGAAGCAGGTGCAAGAACTTGAAACTAGGCTGAAACACTAGCCGTTGGCCAAAGCCACGATACTCGGACATCTAGATCACGAAGATTATATGTTTTAGCGGGGCGTGACAACCAAACGCTCTCGTACCTTGACTGTCCAATTATTACGGGAAGGATGTGAGCGACACTCGTCAGGCCTTGGTCAACAACTCAAGTAGCTATGCTGAGTGCCGCCAAGACGTAATTCGGGCTGGCCGAGGAGTGCGTTCAGCACATTCCGCCTTGGTCGGGAGAGCTGAAGGAGCTTGATAAAAGGCACCCGGGCATCTAACAGACATGGTATGATTGCACACATCCTTCTTGACATTCATTCTGCGATCAATTCGGACGGACGTAACCAACAACGTGAACTTTGGCACATACTTTCTGAGTCATTGAGCCAAAGTCATATTGTCTAGTGACCGATTCCTACGCATCTCTGACCCTGTAGATAGTCCTGAATTATTCAAACAATGCAGATGCAACAAGGGTGTACTGGTGTGCACTGCAAAGCCAAGTTGGACGCGGCCCGCGGGTGTCTAATCTGACTCCGGGTTGCCGATTCAACATGTCTTCCGTCCACCTCGACGACAACCCTGAGTCTCGCTGATCTTATCGCATTCCGTTTGCCATTGCAGTTGGAGAGATGGTTACG
>JBBPTS010000088.1:0-11331 GCA_038094235.1 Fistulinella staudtii | reverse complement strand
ATGTCACAGAGAGTGTTTTAAACTCTTAACGTGTCAGTGAGTAATGTGCTCTCTCAGCGGAGACTGAGATTAGTTCTTAAGCATCAAGAATTCTTAGTCCTGTGGGCTGGCGGCTGATAAATACATGACTCGTGACACGAGAGGACGCCAGCTTCTCTCTGGAAGACGGCGACGGTGACATCCTACATCGTGTTTCGTACGTACAAGAGCTTTGGACAGCCATCAAGTGCTCGAAAATATATATTATGGAGTGATACAATACACTAGCGATCTGGGAAGTTATAATTAATGCCTCCGTGGCGATCGTGCACGTTCGGGAGACGACCTGAACGTTTTACGGTCCTTCTGATGTTTGCGAAGCTGGCATGACGACCACAGTAATCGGGTCCAGTGTTTTTTCCTATTAGCCATAGGTGATAATCGTGACTAACCGATGATTCAACTCAATGGTGGGCATAACGACGAGGTTTTCTCCTGTCTTTAGACATGGAACACATGCACGGTGTGTTTGTATCATCTGTGTATCTCATCGCTAAAACGTTTCTTGAGTGGTTGAAACAAGGGTGGTGTTGTTTATGTGGCTACTGAACGTCTGGTCGAAACTTGGTATAAGTAGAGGTCCTGCGGACAGCAGGGGTGCATACTGCACTTACCTTAACTCCTGGTGTTCAAGCGATTGGCTATGCTTCTTGCACTCCTTTCCCTCACAGTGCTATCTACTCTTCTGCAAGTGTCTTCTCTCGTGACACCGATCTCCTCTACATGTGAGACCCTCGCAGCTGGCTGGTTTGCGGGTTGGCACGCCGACAAAGGGTTCCCACTCTCCGCTGTGAGCTGGGACAAGTATAACACGATGATATATGCCTTCGCGTGAGTCATTTGACCTATCTAGTCTTGAGTCTGAAGAGACGACCAACAACCCCACGACAGAAGCACTACTTCAGACCCTCACAACCTTTCCTTGAACGGATCAAACCCATCGCTCCTTCCACACTTTGTTTCGAAAGCACATGAACACGTAGGTTTATGCGCCTAGTGCTGACAATGTTGCTTACTAGTTCAACCAAGGGTGTCGCGGCGCATATTTCGGTCGGAGGCTGGAGCGGCAGCACCAGTTTTTCATCCAACGTAGCGACCACGGAAAACCGCACTATTTTTGCTCAGAGTATTATAGATTTCGCACAGGCATACAACCTAGATGGCATCAATATAGAGTATGTCCTCACTTTTTTTTTGTGAATAACTTTGAACGCCCATCTACCAGCTGGGAATACCCGAACAAACAGGGAATAGGTTGCAATGCAATCAATGTCAATGATACGCAGAACTTGCTTTTGTTCCTGCAGGAGATTCGTGCCAATCCGGTCGGAGCCCAGTTGACGCTTTCTGCTGCAACTCCGATCACCCCGTTCCGTGATGAGTCCGGAAAACCGTCCACGAATGTGTCCGCCTTCGCTGAAGTTCTTGACTACATAGTTATCATGAATTACGACATTTGGGGCCCATGGACATCGGCTGTCGGCCCCAACTCTCCTTTGAACGATACATGTGCACCTCCTGCCTACCAAGAAGGTTCCGCAGTTTCCGCCGTCGAGGCTTGGACTTCAGCCGGAATGCCAGTTCATCAGATCGCACTTGGTGTTGCTTCTTACGGCCACACCTACAACGTCTCGCGTTCCAATGCATTTGCTAGTGGCTCAGATACCGAACTCGCTGCGTATCCAGTATTCAATGCTACAAACCAGCCAGCTGGCGATGCATGGGACAATACCGGCAGTGTTGACGTATGCGGCGTTTATGAAGCACCTGGTGGTACTGTCAGGTTGTGGAGTCTCATTGACGAAGGCTACTTGACTACGGATGGGGAGCCGAGTCCAGGTATCTATTATCGTCATGATGTTTGCAGTCAAACTGTTAAGTGATCTCGATTATTGAGTTTCATTATGCTGATGATTTGAATTATTTGATTTCAGTCGTACGTCTATAACGCAACCTCTGAGGTCATGGTTTCTTTCGATGATGCTATTTCCATCGCCGCCAAGGGCAAATTCATTAAGGAGACCAATCTTAGGGGGTTTTCAATGTGGGAAGCTGGAGGCGACGATAATAATATTCTCCTTGACTCTATTAAACGCGCGATCGCGTCTTAACACACTCACATACTCTCTGCATTTCGTTCAAGTTAGAAAGAGCCCATTACATGAACTCTTAGTAGGCCTGCTTTTGCACGGTTTTTCAGCACAGAACAGTGGTGCTATTGCCCGTTATTTTCTATATAGCTGTGGTTCTGTTGATAACTGACGGGACAATGTGAAACCGGAAGTTGAGGTGAGTTTGATGGACATTCAAATTCCTGCTTCGTTGGTAGTGCTATAACGTCGCATTTTACTTTGCCGCACGTAAAATTTCGTAAACCATTTGATCTCATGCAGTGGCCGCTCAACTGAACAGATTTGTACACGCAAAATGACATCTTCTGTCATACCACACCCCGCCCTAACCTTACTATTTGAAGTCCTACTAGCAGCGACTATTTCCAGCACGTTGATCGATCAATACACAAACCTGAAGTCAAGTCGTTCATTTCCTTTGTCTTTGCTCGATGTAAGGTAATCAGCTTGCTCCTATTCATATAACATCAGTAAGTCTTCGATAATATTAAGAAGGTATGTGACCTTTTCTGTCATCGCATTCCATTTCTGATCTCTCCAGCGATTGATCGTGCGATAAAAAATGAACGTAAGAATGTACAAAATTATGTTCGCGCTGCAAATCAATATGAGAGCAAGGTTTCCTTGTTTATCTTCAATTTAAATTAGCGTGTTGAATGTAAACAGGTGACGGAGGTACGGACAAAGCGGCTGTTGGAAAAAGTCAATGCAGGCTGCCAGCATACAACAGTAGTGCTCACAGCGTCGTCTGTTCTGTACACATTGGCCTTGAAAATCATGTTAAAGCGTAAGTTATGGCTTGATTGACAACTAAAAAGGCCAACGCACAGAAATGATGATCCCTGCTTGGACAAACATACTGTGAAGAGAGGTGCTCATGAACCTCATCCTCACACTCCCAGAATTTCTCGAGGCCCAGGCAAGTGGAATGGAGACGGTGGTTGGGGAACCGGCTATCAATGTCACTACGGCATAATAGTCCCAGTGATTAGTTTTGAGACCAAACGACCGGAGAGCGATTAGGAGCGGCAAGGCCCAGATATGCAGGACCAAACAGCCCACGACACGAGATTTGATGCGCTCGGAAAAGTACGAAACGACGAGAAGGCTTAAAAATCCGATTATGGTCCCGGGAAGAGTTAACAGGTTGGTTAGTGTAGTCGTGAAGCCAATACGACGAAGAATGAGCGTCATGTAAATTCGAGGTGGGATGGTAGGAACTGGCAATGTGAATAGACGCACAACGAAGGATAATGCAACCTACTCAAGTTCACCAATCCGAGAATGTATAAAGGCCACATATGCCAATCACATAAAGACTTCCAAATCATGGGTAGCGTGATGCCTTCCCGATTGTGCATGTCCGATTTCGTCGGGTCATCCCTAAGCAGCCTAAAGAGGGACATATCTAAATATTACGACTCCAAAACGGCGAATATGAGCGAACCGGTTGACCATGATTATTTCTTCTCGTACCAAGAACCATCCGCGGGGCCGAAACCAGGATTTAGTTTGGGTTGGGCCAGTGGGCATACAAAAGCTGGAAATTATTCCAAGGATGAGCGTGATCGAGCCCTCAATGAGGAACAGATATCTCCAACTACCGCGGCCCGAGTGGATCTGAAGGATCCCAGTTCCAATAAACGTGCCGATCAGGATGCTCAGATAGCTAGAACCCCAGAACCAAGCCAATCGTATGGGTACTGTAACTTTGTCAGAAACTGTTGATACAAACAGGTAAACGGCGTTTCATACGTTCCCGTTTTGTGTAGAAATACGACAGGTATAACACAACGTTGGGAACAAACCCCCCTGACAGTAGCCCAATGAGAGATCTGCAATCATTAGCATCGACGATTTAGACTATTGTCGCAGATAAAGCACCTCGTTACCAGAAAAGAGGTACGCCCGGTAAGCCAAAATTGGGAGAACGAGGTCAGGCTCCAGAGGATCATCTAAATTATACCTTAATACCAAGGAATAGGGATAATCAACATTTGACATACCTGGGTTGGTATCCATACATCCGGGCCTAATCGCTTTGAGATGAGCTGAGAAGGGAGCTCTGCAATTAGAAATGAGATTCTGTTCAAGGTGAGCCCAAGGTTAAGATCGTCCGTCGTGAGATGTAGATCCCGGAGGAAGTTGTCCGTGTTGGCACGCAACATGCTAGAGACGTCTAAATCGAGCGCGAATAACATGATGGGAGCCAAGACCATAATGTGCATATCAATCTTCCGAACGATATCCTGTCGGATCCTTCAGTTATTTGCATCAATAAGAAAACAACCATACCAACCAGTTCCTCTCTCCACGTCCAACGAGCATTAGGATCGAATCTGTGAAAATTCTCGTACTGTTCGGGAGGGCGATAAACTCCCAGGGTAAGAGGATTATCGAACACCGATGGCTGGGTCGCAACCTGGTCGAGACTACTATCATCATCCCGTTCGAAGCTCTGCCAGAACCACCTATGACAGGGATTCTCATCAGTAGTAGCGAGTGAGGGAGGTTTCTCCGAGAGGACAATGATAACTTCCTTCGAGTCAGTCATGATTGTGTGTTATCTAAACTTGCCTGCGTCTCTTTAACTGCTCGAATTTGCCACGTCTCGTGGACTCAAACATTTGGATACATTCCTTTTCGCATCTGCTGCGGAGATACTCTGTATTGAAGTAGGAGACAGATGCGGGTTCTTTCAAGTCGGGTGCGAACGCCTCGGGCATGGACGGATGAGGATACATTCAAGCCGACTTGATAGCAGAGGATGGTGTCTCGTGCACATATTCAGGGGAATTACACCGCCATCTGCACACCTTGAAACATTCGATCCATTCATAGTTGGGAACATCTGCTTCTTTGAATGTAAGCACTAGAGGTGCCACCGTGGTAGCGAGAGATCTGTTTAATCCTACTTCTTATAACATGAGTCAAGTCGTTGAATAGCTTACAACAATATCTTTCTACAGACGGTTCTGTCTCCTAGTCTTGATCCGTTTTCTGGCGACATACGTAAGCATATTAGATATTATGCAACGATGAAACAACAGACTATTAATTCACCCAGGCCCTCGCGCTCTGGAACATTTGGAACCATGGACCAACCCCATTCCAAACGTCCGAGAGCGCATGTGGGTACCAGCTATTATTATCCAGGGTGGTTGCTCGTTCGGGATGAGGCATTAGTGCCAGGACTCTTCCATTCGGTGTCTGTACTCCAGCAATACCATCTACGCTTCCATTGGGGTTCATGGGATACACCTCTGTCGGTATTGCCTTGGAATCCACGTATTGCGTGGCGATAAGACCTCCAGCTCGCAAAGCCTGCAGCTGAGAGTCGCCTTTGGCGAGTGATACGCGTCCCTCTCCATGCGCGACTGGGACAGGAAGCCTAGAGCCAATCATATCCCGAAGAAATACAGAACGCCGCGTAGTGCCATTCTGCGAGACAGAGAGCATGCAAACGCGCGCTTCGAATCGCTCGCTAGCGTTCTGTTTAAAATCAGGCCAGTCTGCTGCACCGGGGATCAGCTCACGGAGGTGGCTGAGGAACTGGCATCCGTTACACACGCCGAGGGCGAATGTACTGTCGTTTTCGAAAAACTGCTGGAACTCTTTCCTCGCGAGGTCGTTCAGACGGACTGAATGGGCCCAACCTTTTCCAGCACCTAGGACGTCGCCATAAGAGAAACCGCCGCAAGCGGCTAACCCACAAAAGGTCGTCAAAGAAACCTTTCCCCCAAGGATATCGGTCATGTGGACGTCGACGGCATCAAAACCGGCTTGGGAGAACGCCCAACCCATTTCGACGTGGCCATTGACACCTTGTTCTCGAAGGATGGCAACTTTGGGGCGGTGTGTCAGATCGCGGAGAGGTTGGTTATACAGGAAGGTGAGGTCATAATACATGCCCTTGTAGCTGGGATCAGATATGAGGTTGAATTCCTGTTGCGCTGTGGCGGGATTATCGCGAAGGCTCTGCATCTTGAATGACGTCTCTGACCAAATCCCCTGAAGTTCCGCCCGAGTTCGAGAGAAGAGGATATGGGAATTTTCCCGGATAACGAAGTCCTGGTTTGTGGGATCTTCGTTCATGTGGCCGATTTCGAAGATGGAGGTAATAGGAAAGCCTGCACTCGCAAAAACAGACTTCAAATCGTCGACTGTGTGCGTGCGTACTTGAACTACAGCACCAAGCTCTTCGTTGAACAGCGTCGAAATAACGTCTCCGGTGGATTGCAGTGGGTCGAGTGTGATATCTGCACCGACCCGGCCGGCAAAAGTCATCTCAACAAGTGTGGTAAACAAACCACCGTCGGAACGATCGTGATAGGCAAGAACTAATCCAACATTTCTGGCGTCCTGGCAACCGCTGAAAAAGGCTTTCAGCACGGAAGGATCAACGACGTCTGGTGCCTCTGATCCAATTTCCTTGAATACCTGCGCTAATGCGGAACCGCCCATTCGCTTTTTCCCATTGGCAAGGTCAAAAAATACAAGAACAGTGGGCTCGCCAACGTCGGTGCGGAGCTGGGGCGTCCAAGTTTTGGAAATATCGTCCACGGGTGCAAATGCAGTCACAATGAGTGACAGGGGTGCGCTAACTTCCCGTTGCTCTTCTCCTTGCTTCCACTTCATCGACATGGACATTGAATCTTTACCGACTGGCACACCAATTCCGAGCGCAGGGCAGAGGTCCAAACCCACAGCAGCGACAGCCTCGTATAATCCAGTGCCTTCCCCCTCCTTTGAAGCAGCACACATCCAGTTGGCACTTAACTTAACAAGCGAAATGTCCGGGATAGAAGCTGCGACAACGTTAGTCAAAGACTCGGCAATCGCCATGCGGGCCGATGCAGCAGGGCTGAGGAGAGCTAGCGGGGTTCTCTCGCCCATCGCCATGGCTTCTCCGGCGAGAACATCGAAACTATAACAAGAGCGAGTGACGGCAACGTCAGCGACGGGGACTTGCCAGGGCCCTACCATTTGGTCGCGTGTAACTAGACCGGTGATGGACCGATCCCCGATGGTGATCAAAAAGGACTTTGAACCAACAGATGGAAGGCGAAGTACACGGTCGACGGCGGCTGAGACATGATCGGCGACGTTGGGGAGATACATGGACAGGGATGTGTCGAAGTCGTTGAAGGTAACCATTCGCGTCTTGTCCTTCCGGGACATACGGGGTGGTTTGCCAAAGAGGGTGGGCATTTTCAGATTGATGACGTCCTGGCCAAGAAGGCGATCTGTGACGATCAGTTCTTCCTCCTTCGTAGCGTGCCCCACAACTGAGAAGGGGCAACGCTCTCTCTTCGCAACTGCCTCGAAATCACCGAGCTGCTGGGGAGAGACAGCAATTACATACCGCTCCTGGCTCTCATTGCACCAGATCTCCATCGGTGACATGGAGCGATCTGCGACGAGAATATCCCGTATCTCAAACCTCGCTCCAAGCCCTGAATCATGGACTAATTCAGGTAGGGCATTGGACAGTCCACCAGCCCCAACGTCATGGATACTCTGAATCGGGTTCCTGTCTCCTAGCCCTACGCAAGCGTCAATGACCTCCTGACACCGCCTTTGCATTTCCGCATTGTCTCGCTGAACGGAGGCGAAGTCAAGTTCTGCCGAGCTTGCACCTGAGACCTGGCTGGATGCCGCCCCGCCTCCCAAACCGATGAGCATCCCAGGACCTCCCAGTACGATAATCTTTGCACCAGGCTTGATGGCGGACTTCTTCGCGAAGCGCAGGAACACGTTCCCATAACCGCCAGCGATCATGATAGGTTTGTGGTACCCCCTTATCTCCTTTTCCCCGGGCTCCGACGCAGGTACAGACTCCGAGAATGTGCGGAAGTAGCCGGTAAGAGCTGGTCGACCAAATTCATTATTGAATGCACTCGCGCCCAGTGGGCCATCAATCATGATTTGAAGGGCTGATGCAATATGAGTCGGCCGACCAAAATCTGTTTCCCATGGTTGTTCGTATCCTGGGATCAGCAGGTTGGACACAGTAAAGCCAGCCAAGCCGGCTTTGGGCTTGGATCCTTGGCCTACGGAACCTTCGTCACGGATTTCTCCACCAGAACCCGTTGCTGCGCCTGGATATGGAGAAACTGCTGTAGGATGATTGTGGGTTTCCACCTTAATGAGGATGGGTTTGGGGCCGCTTTGCTCCGAAGCATAAACTTGCGTTCCTGTAGATTCCCGGGCCCAGTTCCCAAATTTAGAGACAGCTGAGCCTCTGAGAACTGCTGCATTATCAGAGTAGGCAGAAATAGCTTTGTTGGTACACTTGGCTTCAGTGTTCTTGATCATTTGGAAAAGTGATTGGTCGCGGGGAACTTCATCGATGGTCCAAGACGCATTGAAAATCTTGTGTCTGCAGTGCTCTGAGTTGACCTGGGCAAACATAAAGAGTTCTGCATCGGTTGGGTTGCGGTTGATCGGGGAGGGTCCAGCGACGAAAGCATCAATTAAATAATCAATTTCGTCAGGTGCCAGAGCAAGTCCAAGTGCTTTGTTAGCCATAGAGAGGCGCTCTCTTGCGAGGGAAGCATCCGCTGCCTGGTTTATTAACTCAACCGTTCGCAAGTGGCCGGGATCTTGATGCCTGAATATCAGGTCTTCCGGAGGAAGAGTGAGTTGGATAGTCTGCGTCATACGATCATGGAGTAGATGCAAAGTCTGGGAGATCAACGCGCTGTCTAGTTTCTTGTCCTGCCTTAGCTGAAAAGCATATGCAACTCCCCGCTCGATTCTCTCGACGTGGTCTCCAAGGTTACATATGGCTGCAATGTCTGTTGCTTTACTGCTCCATGGGGATATAGAGCCCGCCCTCGGGACGACGTAGGCAACGTTTTGGTCCCTTTGAATGACGTCTGCTATGCCGGGTAAATTGACACTGTCGCCATAGTCCAGGAGAGCATCGAGAGACTGCCTGCAAGGCGAGTGGCTGTCACTGAGCTCGCGTTCGAGGGACTGCGTGTGGCATTTGATGAGATGAAGAAACACAGCGTCCACAGAGATAACGTCGCCATGTATGGCTTGGATGTCACGCAGGAGGATATGGCGCTTTGTTTCCGAGAGCGCAGACGATCCAGACAGCACGAGCATGTTTATCTGAGAGGAGTTGTACGAGTAGTACGGGCTAGTTGGCAGAGATGCTCACCGACAAGTGGTGGTATCGGAAAGATGAAGATCATCCGAAGATCGTCCGAGTTTGTCCTATAGGACGCGTGGCATCGAACGCGTCTGGGACTTCAACGCGAACAACCATCATGTCCACCCCGTTGCGTCGCTCAAAACGCCACCAGCAGCTCGTCACACCCGTACATCCCACGGCATGGTCAGACAAATCCACGTCCTGGTCTTCCGAACCATTCTACGTCAGACCATCCACCCCGGAAGATTACCAGGCCTTTGAAGGGGACGAGAACTGGAAACCCGCGACCAACATGCAGACCGTGTTTTACTGCTCGTTCTCCCGGTCCAATTTGCCTAGACCATCTTCTTTTAGAGGTGCAACACGGCCCTTGAGATCCGAGACGAGCGCGCAAGAATTTAAACTCGGGGATACAGTGTGTGTCTCCACAGGCAGTGCGAGATACGATAGCGTCGGAGTCATCGCATCCATGTGGGAGCTTAAGACGGATGAGTTGGAAGAAACACAGGCCAACATGTTCATTCGGATACACTGGTTCCAGCGACCAATCGAGCTTCCGAGGATACGCCCCCGAAGAACCCACTTTGAGGTAAGTCATCGTCGAGCCACTCCTCTCTAGCTACTTCCAACCGTGTCAAAAGAACGAAGTGTACTTCACCCTTGACACAGAAGCAGTCTTGCCGCCCTCGAATGTCGTTCGGCACTGCTCTATAGCCGACATACCCCCAAATGACAACTCGACGGAAGCCGTGCCTTCCAAACGTTCGCGCCCAACGGTATTAAGCCAAAATAACCTTACGAATTTCTATTGTCGCTTCGCCCTTGACTCCAGGAAAGGACTCTACTACATTTTTGCCTGGAACGATCATAAAAAGCGTGCACTCTTGGAGTCACATGAAGAACAGACTAGTGGAAGATCTTGGAATGTTTCCGTAGAGTCTCCAAGACAGATCACTACTCGTGCACAGAAATATCCACGATTGAAGAAGATCGTTGAGACAGACGAGTCGTCAATACGAGAAACAGATATTGATGGGCATCATGAATCGATGGAAAATGAAGACGAGGTCAGCTTTCCCACCTCGGTTGCTGAGGATCTTGATTCTGGGCCTGATGGTGACCGCAACTCTGCATCCGAGGACGATGTCCCAAAGACCCCGTCACGGAAACGCAAACACACAGTCAGCACACCTTCCAAGCGTACTCCTCGGAAAACTCGTTCAAGCAAGTTGGCTGCGCCGACACCACACTCTAAAGCTGCCATCCGAAAGCGGAGCAATCGCAAAGAAGCGCAACTCGTATGCGTGCCTCCTCCAGATCTATCGCAAGAGCATTATCGGCAATTGCAGAAGTTGCCACAAGACGCATGGTTGAGGGCTATGCATGTTCTTCATGTAGCTGCACGACCTGACGTCTTGCCTTGCCGTGGAGAAGAGTACAACCGTGTTCTGCGCACAGTAGAAGAAATTCTCGAAGAAGGTAGTGGTGGATGTGTTTGTAAGCATTTTAGTTCCATGATTTCATGATTTCTAACCGCCAGCTGGCAGACATTTCAGGAGTGCCCGGGACCGGTAAAACAGCCACTGTACATGCCGTTGTACGCGAACTTAAGCGCATGGCGGAGAATGGGGTATCTGACGAATCCTTCCCTTGCGCTAGTTGCTCACAAACCTACAGGAAGCTATCCCATTCACTTACGTCGAGATCAATGGGCTCAGAATACCCGAACCACCTGCTGCCTACAACCTCCTTTGGGAAACTGTGTCAGGTCATGACGTGTCCAAAGGAGGGCACCTCAAGGTCAGTTCGAAGGAGGCTCTAAAGCGGCTTAGCAATCATTTCAGTGCTGGTGTTAGGGCGGGCCCCGGCGGTCATGCATGGTTAGTAGCGATTTTTCATTGATGTTGACTCTGACCGGCGATCTGTATTTGCTCTGGCAGCGTTGTATTGATGGACGAACTCGATCAGCTAGTCACGACAAAACAAGACGTAGTC
>JBBPTS010000087.1:0-43095 GCA_038094235.1 Fistulinella staudtii | reverse complement strand
TTGACTATATCTCTGTACCCTGTGAATGGAATCACATGACCTAGGGGGTGATTTTGTAGCCAATAGTATGTACTATTTATGTCTCCACCAAGGCTAAGCATGATTCCCACAATGTTTGGCAGTGCGCTCCGCACACTGCTGTTAGGATAAACATTGAAAGGGTTTTTGAGGTCACTGTAACTTTTAGAAATATGCTTATGGTATTTACACAAACATGTATACACACTCCTATGAATATATAAGAGTGAACTGCTAAGCATAAAACCTCAGTTAGGTTTACTTGAAGTTGCCCCTAAAAGCACTTGTAAGACTCCTACTCAGTATCTTCTCTCTTCTACAAAAGTCTTCAATAGGCTTTTCCATTTCAGACAGAGGATCTACAGTGTAATATGATCTTTTATAGTATCAGAGCAAGGCTTACTGGTAAGAGACTTGTGTAGCTGAGAACTTGTCTTGAGAGGTTCAGGGACCTTTGGTTCTGAGAAGCATATAACTAGAGATGGAAGTGAGCTTAGATTTATAAAGAAAAAGCCAGGCCCTTTTATACTCTAGGTACATGGTCTGTGTGCAAGTGGCAGTGCATGAGTATGTAATCAAGGTAATAGTGCCATTGATCAATTTATTATTGTACTATAATAGTTCTTTATGCTATTGGTCACTATTCTTGTTATCTTATGAGTCATTATGATGACTTATGACTCATATTGGTCATGTGACTTCTGTCATGTGAGAAGTCTAGACCTTTATGTCATTGTCTCACCATCACATGTGATAGACTCTAGAATATCACTAAATCCATTTTTCATGTGACTTGCTAGTTGCTCCACTTAGTCTGTGACATGTAACAGTTGTGACAAGTCACTCTTATCATGTGATATGTTTCCAATAGCTTTTACCTCTGCTATAGACATTTCATCATTTCTCTTAGATCACCTTAGTGATGTTATGAATCCAAAAGTTCATATTTGAACTTGGATGGAAGTTTTCCCTCTTTTGAATAACATAATCCAGGTCACATGACTAACCATGCGACTCATCACATGATGATGAAGATCACATGATCTAGAAGAGAACACAAAACCTCATAACAAGTACCATATCCTTGGGCACCATTAGCCCACACCCTCCTTTCCTTATACATGGGGCACTGCCCTTTTCATCTCTGCCCTGTGCAACATTTCACTGGCATCAGAAGTTTCAGATACATGGGTATTTAATCTCTGTCACACTTCACTTCCATTATAGAAGACACTGCCTTATTGGCTCTGAAGACTTCCTGACACACACCTATGCCTTATGTTATACTTATCACCCAATGGCACATTATATACATATAGTACGATTTCTTAGAAATACCTTTAATAGAAGTATAACCACACATGTACAAACATAAGCCATGAATATATAAACCAGGTCATTTTACTGAGGACAACTCCTCAGTCAAAGTAACTTGGTGGTGCAGACTCATTAGTCAACCCTGAGCCCTTTACTCGGTCCTTCTCTTTAAAAGTCATTGTTGGCTTTTTCATTTCACTTTACTTTGACTAAATTTACTTCACCATTGACAACAGTCCTTGCTGAAGGTTTACCAGAAGATGCTGCAACTATAGGATGAATAAAGAAGTAACATCCACCTCAGAAATCTCTTTGTCCCTGCACTAACAGGACCAGTGCCCTCCTTACACTTCTCAATCTCTTCCACCCCTCCTACAGATCTCTTTGCTGACAAACTGGCACCCCTCGACCTAGAGGTAGTAGCCTCCCACAAGAAGTTCAAACAAGAGGCAGGCCTCTTTATCCAAAGCATTACTGACCTTGTCAAGCAGGCATAAAGAAGACAGCATCTGAACCGTCCTGCCTCCAACTTTTACAAAGAACTCCAGAGGCCATACCTCCTGCTGGAGATAGAGTACCTGGTCAATCAAGCTGAAGAGAAAGGCTTGGATCTTTGTGGTGCAGTGGATGCACTCAATATATACAGTGGGGATCACATATGCTTTCTGAACAGGTTGAAAGAAGAGAAGTTGGTAGGACCCTCCAGAGAGAAAAGAGGAGTATCAGAGATAGGAGTACAGATGGATGAAGGCCTGAGAAAGAAGCAGGCAAGAAGGACTTACCCCATCATGACCAAAGTGAGATCAGACCCTCACTCCCCCCTTTGCGCTTCACATCTATTAAAGAAGGCCAAGAAGTAAGGCCCTGGGTTAGTAGAAGGTTGAAAGAAACCTCTCATGTATCTGTGCAGAACCACCCACCTCTAATCCATTAAATTTCCCCTACTCCACTATGTCAATTGAAGAGCAACTTGATACACTCAGAGGCCAGCTCCAGGCTGTTATTGGAGAAATGAACAATCAGGCACAGATTATAAGAAACCTGACTGAACAAAGAGATCAAGCCCTCACTGTCGCAGGTCTACAGCAATGGACAAGTGCATTGAAGTAAAGTAGAAGTATTCAAAGATCTCAGAGAATATGATGGATCAAAAGCCAAGTTTGACAAGTGGTGGATCAAGATGAGATCCTGGCTCCTGTTACGAATCCAATAAAGTCCACTGGACTTAGACGTTTTTCCACTCTCGAATGACATAAGCCAGGTCACGTGACTAACCCCATGACACATAAAGATCACATGATCTAGACGAAACCCGAATTCCTCACGACAAGTGTTGCATCCTTGGGCACCATTAGCCCATTTCCACCTTCCTTATACGCGGGGCACTGCCCTTTCATCTCTGCTCTGTGCAACTGGCACCGACGTCAGAAGTAATGACTTACACGATTATTTAATCTCTGTTCCTTCTCTTCCATTCCAGAAGGCACTGCCTTTTATTGGCTCCAAAGACCCTTGATGTACGAAGCATCCTCATGTTTACTTATCGCCCAATGGCCAATTATGCTCTTATGGTACGATTTCTCTAAAATACATTTATAGTAGCTATGACACACATGTACAAATATGAATCCCTGAATATATAAGGGCGACTCAACTGAGGGCAATTCCTCAGTTTGAGAAGCTTGACAGTTGACTTGTACTGGTCGCTTCGAGTGCTTGAACTCCATTCCTCTACATTTCTCGCTAAAGTCCTTGAGGGGCTTTTTCGTTTCAGCTCCAGTCAAACCCCTTCTTTCTGATGAAGGCAAAATAGAACAACAGCTTGGATAAGATAAATCCAATCACAGGAGAACAGGAATATGATATCAAGCTCATTGAAGAGATGAGAGCAGTGCTATCACAGCTCAAAGGCCAGAAAGGAGGCCTGTAGGCCCAATCCAAATTAGAGAAGCTACTAGAGGGAAGAACATCCTTCAAAACATGGGGTGACTTTGAGCAGGAGTTTGAGGGATTGATGAAACCAATGCTCCACTGTGATTGGGTAATGGTAAACATCACAAAGTTAAAACAAAGATGGGACAATATCAATATGTTTTTAGCCAAATGGCAGGCGGCCAACAACCATGCCAACTTGGCAGACAAACATGGAGTTCTCCTTCTAGAACAAGTCATAAATGATGATATACAGCAAGAACTCTTCAGATCGGACACCCACTCCCTCTACATTTCCACCATGCTGACCCAAATCCAAAAAATCAGTAAAGCCTTCAAGGCATACCAGATGTATACTGGTCAGGCGATGGGGAAAACTCCCTCATACACCCAAAGAACCACAGCAGCCACCTCCTCCTCCACCAACCAGCCTAAAGGGGCATGTTTCAACTGCAGTCAGATGGGACACCTCCTAAAGGAGTGTCCAAAACCCAAAATTTCCTGCCCTGAATGCAAATGGCTGGGGAGGAAACACAAGAAGGAATGCCAGAAGGGCAATCATAATGCCAGGGGTGCAAAGACATCACAAGCCCCTGAAAGAAGTGCTCTAAAAATGGAAGGAGCAATAACATGGGAGGTAGCCAATGAAAATCTACAGGTTTCTGACCCCTAGAACAAAATAAAAGAGAAGATATTCAATTAAATGCAGGAATACTTTGTCAGAAGGGTCTTCCAACAATAGAAAAAAGAGAGAGTGAACTGAAACTGGAAAAACAGTTTGCCAACAATAAGTATTCTTTCTTGGAACAAACAGACACTAGTAAGGAGACAACGGATGTAACTAATGAAACATGGTCAGAGGCGTCTCTTGATGAGCATGGTGCAGACCAGAAACACACACTTGATTCCTCTTTGAAAAAACCCAAGAAAGAAGAAAACCCTTTTCTGGAAGAATTATATATCAGATGGGCCAGGACGAAAGATGAGATCTTGCTGAAGATCCAAATAAGAACACAGTAGAAGCACTCCTGAATAGTGGCACCAATTGAAACGAAAAAGCCAACTAGTGACTTTGAAGGATAAGGAAGAACTGAGTAATGAAGCTCAGGGTGTGTTGACTTTAGAGGTCTGCACCACCAAACTACTTTAACTGAGGAATTGTCCTCAGCAAAGCAGCCTGTTATATATATTCATAGGCTTGTATGTACATGTTGTGGCATAACTACCATAATCGTAATTTTAGGAGTTGTACCATATGAGCATAATGTGCCATTGGGTGATAAGTAAGACATGAGGATGCAACATGCATCAAGGGTCTTCGGAACCAATAAGGCAGTGCCTTCTGAAATAGAAAGGAAGGAGACGGAGATTAAATACTCATGTAGGTCATGACTTCTGATGTCGGTGCTTGTTGCACAGGACGGAGATTAAAGGGCAGTGCCCCGCATATAAGGAAAGAGGAAATGGGCTAATGGTGCCCAAGGGTGCGACACTTTGTTGCAAAAGGTTCAGTTTCTTCTAGATCATGTGATCTTCATTGTCATGTGATGAGTCACGGGGTTAGTCACGTGACTTGGTTTATGTCAGTTGAAAGTGAAAAACGTCTAAGTCTCTGGGACTTTTATAGATTCGTAACATCAATATCACCTTTGTTGATAAAGCATGGGCCAAGAAGCACCACATACCTATGAGAAAATTATGACACCCTATCTTAGTTATCAATGTCAATGGAATCCACAACTCCACTGGAAAAATCACTCATACAGCACAAATCCAGATCGACTACAAGGGACACCAAGAGAGGATAGAAGTGGAGGTGTTACAAATCCATAAAAGTCCTAGTGACTTAGACGAATCCTTTCACTCTTGACTGATATAAGCCAGGTCACGTGACCAACAACGTGACACATCACATGACAATGAAGATCACATGATCTAGACGAGACCTGAACCTTTTGCGACAAGTGTCGCACCCTTGGGCACCATTAGCCCGTTTCTACTTTCCTTATACGAAGGGCACTGCCCTTTAATCTCCATCCTGTGCAACTGGCACCGGCATCAGACGTAACGACAGACACGACTATCTAATTTCCGTTTCCTTCTTTTCCATTACAGAAGGCACTGCCTTATTGGCTCTGAAGACCCTTGATGCACACAGCATCCTCATGTTTACTTATCGCCCAATGGCAGATTATGCTCTTATGGTACAATCTTTAGAAATACGTTTATGGTAGTTATGCACAAACATGTACACACCTCCCTATGAATATAAAAGGGTGAATCCACTGAGCATAAAACCTCAGTCGGATTTACTTGAAGTTGCCTATCAAGCACTTGTGAGACTTCCACTCAGTCTTCCCCTCCTCCACTCGAAAACCTTTAAAAGGCCTTTTCGTTTCAGGAGGTAACCAACATCACCACATTCCCTCTGGTAATTGAAACCAACGTCCTTCTTCAACTATCAAAGGAGGGAGATAAGATAAAGATCTTATCTATAACTTCAGAGATGCGATAAGGATCACCTTCAAAGGGGTGCAATAATGGTTTCCTTCAGAGGTCTCTTCATACTTCAGAATCTTGTCAACCCTATCTTCTGTAAGGGCAAAGGGCAAGTGGCGGTGACAGGACTTGTACACCAATGAAGAGGGAAATGGTTGAGTAAGCAACTCCACTTTAGCTACTGCCAGGAGTCTGACTGGTAGAGCACACTGGTTAGGTGTGAGATCCAAGTAAGCAAGACTGAGGGGCATCTATCACTAGCCCCTTCTACTATTATACATCTTCTGATGAGGTAGTGTATGGCCTCATCTGGTAAATACTGAATTGTACCATTATGGGTATCCTGTGGCCACGTCAGTGTCCTTCTGATAAGGGAACATGTGTTCCCCTCATGTCTATCAAATGGAAGAGAAGGCTCTGCCTTCTATCTAACCTCATGGCAACCTCATGTGCAGCTTCTAAGTCCTAGGATCAATCTATGATCTAATCTTCTTCATCTAAGATCCAACCATGATGGGATCTTCTTTAAGAGATCTCAGATCTCATTTCTGGTGGTGGAGATAAGGTGATCTCCCTTCTATCCTTTGAGGATTCTTCTCAGTGTCACTGATAAGATCAGGACAATGCAATCATGCAATAAGATTTGGAGATTGCTGTGATAAGATAAGATAAGATTGTCGAAATCTAATCTTCTTCGGAGTGCACCTTCTTGCACAGAAGTGATAACGATAGTGATCATTACAGTAATAGGGTATAACTGATTGAAGAAACACAACCTGGAGATCAACTGGAGATCTAGAGAGTTAAAGTTCACCTGCTGTCCTCAGTCTTGTCACATACTACAGGATAGAAGCAAATTCCTAATGAGCTGTGATAAAGAAGAGCAAGACACCTCTTAGGCAGCCTATCACATAAGAGTGGTGATAGAAAAACTGAAAGAAGAAAAGAAGTCACCTGCACAACTGGTGCTGGCACAGTTCTACAAATGGCTAAAGGTATTCAAGGAGAAAGACTCCAAAAGAATGCTGATAAGGAAACCATGAGACCACACTATAGACCTCAAAGACACCTTCACCTTTAAGAAAGGGAAACTGATCCCTTTGGGACCTAAGGAGCAGGAAGAAGTCTTGGTGTTTATAGACAAACAACTAAGAAAAGGGTATATTTACCCCTCAAAATCCCCCCAAACATCGCCAGTCTTCTTTATCCCAAAGAAGGATGGACTGAAAAGAATGGTACAGGACTACCGATATTTAAACAAGCACATGGTCTAGAACAACTACCCATTGCCACTCATATCCCAACTGATGGATAGGCTTAAAGGAGCAAGAAAGTTCACAAAGATTGATCTAAGATAGGGATACAACAATGTCCACATCAAGGAAGGTGACAAATGGAAGGCCGCTTTCATTTGTTTCAGAGGAGCCTACGAACCCCTAGTTATGTACTTTGGCCTCTGCAACTCTCCTTCCACCTTCTAAGCCATGATGAATGAAATCTTTGCTGACTTAGAAGATGTGGTGGTAGTCTATATTGATGACCTCCCTATATTCATGAAAATGGACTCCCAGGAGGAGCATGACCAGATAGTGAAAAAAGTACTAAAGAGGCTCAAAGAAAACGACCTCTTCACTAAACCAGAAAAATACATATTCTTTGTGGAAGAAGTAGAATTCCTCAGAATGATGGTGGGAAAGGAAGGAATCAAGATGGATAATGAAAAGGTGGATGTAATCCAAGCATGGCCAAAACCCAAGAACCTCTATGATGTATGGAGCTTCCTTAGTCTAGCCAACTTTTACCACTGATTCATCAAAGACTACACATCTATTGTGAAACCCCTAACCTGCTTAACAAAGAAATACCTGCCTTTTCAATGGCAGTCAGAAGAACAAGGAGTTTTTGACAAGCTTAAAGAAGCATTTTCCACAGCACTCATCCTGACATTCCTGGACAATGAAACAGAGTATAGACTACAAACAGATGTGTTAGATTTTGCCACAGGGGCAATCCTGGAAATGAAAAAGGAAGATTGCTGACACCCAGTCACCTTCTTCTCCCACACCATTAATGACACCAAATGGAACTACCTGGTATTCAACAAAGAAATGCTAAGTGTAATCAGGGCACTTGAGAAGTGGAGGCACTATAACAGATGCCTTTTTGGCACTCAGCCACATTGCTTTCCAGCTTGCCTCATTTCCAAAAATTGCCATTACCTGTCATAAGGCCATGCCTGGACTTATTCCAGACAAAGACACGCCCCTACCTCATGTGTGGCTAGACTACCGCATGCATACCTCATGGTTCGTTCTATTTATGCTATCTCTGACATCATGGTATGGACCACAACATGTTCCCTAGTCCAGACTGATACCACTATCTATTGACATCATATATCACTCTAACCCGCCTCATATAGTATGTACCACTTCCTCATGTAATGATGTTATGCTGTGTAGTAGAGTAGTATATAATAAGAGCGATCTAGTGACAAAGCTCCCCAGCTTTGTTTACTTGATCTTGATGACTCGAAAGCTGATGCTCAACCTTACCTGGTTCGATATAAACATCAACCGTGATAGCCAGACTATTACTCTTGATGCAAGCCTCACCCTTATATAAAGACTATGCTTCATCCTAAGGATCTCTCCTCCCTTCATCACACTACATTCCCTCCCCTCTACAAGGATATATTGGTATTGATGTACATATTCCACATTACAACTGTTACGAATCCAAAAGTTCACATTCAAACTTAGACATTTTCCCCTCACTTTCGACTAATACAATCCAGGTCATGTGACTAACAACATGACTCATCACATGACAATGAAGATCATATGATCTAGACAAGAACACAGAACTATATAACAAGTGTTGTATCCTTGGGGACCACTAGCCTGTTCTCTCTTTCCTTATACAAGAAGCACTGCTCTTTCATTTCTGTCCTGTGCAACTGGCACCGAGACATCAGAAGTCACTGATAAACATGAGTATTTAATTTCCATCTCTTCTCTTCCATTACAGAAGGCACCGCCTTTATTGACTCCGAAGTCCCTTGATGCACGATGCATCCTCATGCCTAACTTATCACCCAATGGCACTTTATGCTCTTATGGTATGATCCCATGATATCCATATATAGAACTATGCATACACATGTACATACAATACCCTATGAATATAAAAGGGTAGATCCACTAAGACTAAAACCTCAGTCAGATTTACTTGAAGTTGTCCTCTAAAGATGCTTATGAGACCTCCACTCAGTCCTCCCCCTCCCTATTAAAGTCTTTGAAAGGCTTTTTCATTTCACTTAAATCCAACTACTCACTTCACTGTCGATAAAAAGATCTTTGCTGAAGGCACTACCCCCCCTGCAAATATAGGATGATTAAAGAAGTAACATCCCCAGAAGTAACCTTCATCACTTGCACTAACAGGACCAGTGTCATCTTCACACTTTTTGATTTCCTCCACTCCCCCATTAGATCTCTTTGCCTCAGAAGAACCCGCCTCGACCTGGAGGTAGAAGAAACCTACACCCAGTTCAAGAGAGAGGCCAACCTCTTTATCCAATCCATCGACAACCTCGTCAATCAAGCATAATGAAGACAACACCAAAACCTTCCTGCCCCCAACTTCTACAAGGAGCTTCAAGGACTGATCCTCCTCCTCGAGACAGAGTACCTGGTGGACTTAGCAGAAGGAAAAGGATTAGAACTTCATGGTATCATAGAGACACTAGATACATTCGGTGGGGACAGAGCAGCTTACATATGGGAGCTGAAAGGAGGGCACCAGCCACAAGGACCCTCAGGAGAGAAACAAGGTGTATCCTAGAGAGGAGTACAGACAGATGAAGGCCCAAAAAAGAAGTGGGCAAGGAGAACCTATCCCTACACATCCAAAGTGAGATTGGACCCTCACTCCCCCCTCTGTGCTTCATACTTACTAAAGAAGGCCAAGAAGTAAGGCCTTGGGTCAGTAGGAGGTTGAAAGAAACCCCTCACATATCATTGCAGAGATAGCCACCCCCCCAATTTATATTCCTCTTCCCACTCCATAATGTCATTTGAAGAACAGCTTGACTCACTCTGAGGCCAACTACAGGCCATGATTACTGAGATGAACCACCAAGCCCAGACAATATGGACCTTGACAGAGCAAAGAGACCAAGCTCTTGCTGCTACAAGTATCCAAAACTGGGGAGGGCCATCAACAGGAGGAAGCAGGATAGAAGCATTCAAAGACCCAGGAGAATATGATGAGTCAAAAGCAAAGTTTGATGAGTGGTGGATCAAGATGAGATCCTGGCTCAGATCAAACCCCTTCTTCTTAATGAAGGCAAGGTACAATGACAGATCAGATAAGCTAAATCCAATCACCAGAGAACAAGAATTTGACATCAAACTCGTCGAAGGGATGAGAGCAGTGTTGTCATGCCTAAAGGGGCAAAAGGAGGACCCTGGGCACAATTGGAGTTGGAAAAACTCCTACAAGAAAGGACGACCTTCAAACACTAGGACTGTTGTGAATCCAGCCTAGACCCTTGTCTTCCTGTGCTTCACAAGCTGTCATCCACACCTTCACCTCATGTTTGACTAGATGCCTCATTACAAGTTCATGGTTCATTTCTATTTATACTATCAATGACGTCATGGTCTGGACCACGACACGTTCCCTTATCTTTACATACCCACTACTTATTGACATCATAGAACACTCTAGTCCGCCTCATGTACACAGCATGTTGATTCATGCTACTCCCTCATGTAGTGATGTCATGTGGTCCGTGCATTGTAGTAGATAGTATTTCATGGAAGCGATCCTGTGGATAAAGGCCTCAGCTTTATTCACTTGATCTTTACCTCGAAAGACACAGACTGTCATAGCTCAACCTTGCCTGGTTTGATATGAACATCAACTGTGATCAGACGACTAGTCCCTTCACCCTTGAAGCAAGCTCACTCCCCGTTCGCTCACCCGCCTACCTGGACATCCTCCCTTCCTACATTCCCTCTCTCCCCCAGTTAAAAGGATATATTGGCTAACGTTCACGTCGCAACTAGCGAGTAGTTGCATCGTTTCAAGGATGAATTCAAAACAGAGTTTAAAGGATTGATGAAACCAATGTTGCACCACAACTGGGTGATGGTGAATATCACCAAACTAAGACAAGGAAGGGACAACATTGATACCTTCCTTGCCAAGTGGCAAGTGGCCAACAACAGGGCGAACCTAAGCAATGAGCATGGCATCCTGCTCCTTGAACAAGCTGTGTCTGACAAAATCAGACAAGAACTCTTCTGAACAGATCAACAAAGTCTGTTCATCTCCACCACCTTGACCAACATATGAAAAATTGGCAAGGCCTATGAAGCCTATAGAATGTATACTGGGCAAAACATATGAAATGCCCCACCTCCTCCTTCAACAGCATAACAAGCCTCCATGAGTCCAAACTCATCCAAAGAGGCCTGTTTTAATTGCAGACAGACAGGGCACCTTCTAAAGGACTGCCCAAAACCTAAAATCTCCTGCCCAGAATGCAAATGGCTTGGTGGGAAATATAAAAAAGAATGTCAGAAAGGCAACTGCACCACCAGGAGTGCAAAGACGGTACAAGCTCCTGAAAGAAGAAGCACTCCAAACATGAAAAGAGTGACCCAATGGAAGATGGCTGATAAAACTCTGTAGGTGTCCAATTCCTAGAACTGTTATGAATCCAAAAAAGCCTTGACGACTTAGACGTTTTTCTTCACTCTTGAACTGACATAAGCCAAGTCACGCGACTAATCCCGTGACTCATCACATGACGATGAAGATCACATGATCAAGAAGAAACTGAATCCTTCACAACAAGTGTTGCACCCTTGGGCACCATTAGTCCGTTTCTTTTTTTCCTTATACATGGGGCACTGTCTTTCTGATCTCTGTCCTGTGCAACTGGCACCAGCATCAGAAGTAACAACCTACGCTAGTATTTAATTCCTGTTCACTTCTCTTCCATTTTAAAAGGCACTGCCTTATTGGCTCTGAAGACCCTTGATGCACTTTGTATCCTCATGTTATACTTATCACCCAATGGTGCATTATGCTCATATGGTACGATTCTCAGAAATACGTTTATGGTAGCTATGCCACAACATGTACATACAAACTTATGAATATATAAGCCAACAATCAACTGGGACAACAGTCCTCAGTTTGGTTGTCTTGGAGTTTTCTCTTAATCAGGACAGACTTACAAGCCTGCTACTCAGCTCTACTCTTCCCCTGTTCTCTTTTTCATTTCACTACAACCAAACTACCCACTTCACTGTTGATAAGAACATCCTCGCTGAAGGTCACCACCGCTTTTGCTATTGCTGAAGACAGCACTTGGATAAATAGCCTGTGAAGTACTGTCACAAGTCTAGAAGAAGACTTATTCCCTCTGACATCTGAAGAAAAGCCCTTAAAGAAGTAAGGAACATAGATGGTTTCTTTTAATACTGGAAAGGCAACTGCACCACCAGGGGTGCAAAGATGGCAAAAGCCCCTGAAAGAAGAGCCCCAGAAATGGAAGGGGCAATCCAATGGGAGGTAGCTGATGAAACTCCATGAGTGTCAGACCCCTGGAACGAAATAAAGGAGAAAACATTCAATCAGATGCAGGAGTACTTTATAAGGAGGGCCTTCCAGCAAAAGGGAAAAGGGAAGGGAAACTGAAACCAGAAAAACAGTTTGCCAATAATAAGTATTCTCTCTTGGATAGCATGGACAATAGCAATTTTGATACACAGTTGGAGGTGTCTCTTGATGAGCGCAGTGCAGACCACAAATACATGCTTGATTCCTCCAATAAATCCAAGGAAGAAATGACACCTTTTCTGGAAGAACTCTACACCCGATCGGCAAGGACACGAGACAAAGTATCCCTCAAAATACACATATCCCCTGATCAGAAGAACCGTGACTGGAATATGGTAGAAGCCCTATTAGATAGCAGTGCAAATGTGACATTCATCGATAAAACATGGGCAAAGAAACACCATATACCCATGAGAAAACTATGACACCCTATCTTGGTAATTAATGTTGATGGAACCAACAACTCTGCCAGGAAGATAACCCACATAGCCCTAATCCAAATCGAGTATCAAGGACACTGAGAAAGGATAGAGGCAGAAGTAACTGATATCACTATATTCCCACTGGTTATAGGGTTTAATTGGCTGAAAAAGCACAATCCAGAGATCGACTGGAGATCTGGAGAATTAAGGTTCACCCGCTGCCCACGATCTTGTCACATGCTTCAGAAGAGAAGCGAATTCCTAGCATCATGTGATAAAGAAGAACAAGATACCACATGGATGGCCTATCACATAAGGGCAGCAATAGAAAAGACAAAGAAAGAAAAGAAGCCACCCGCACAACTGGTGCCGGTGTGCTTCCACCAATGGTTAAAGGTGTTTGAGGAAAAAGAATCCGAAAGAATGCCAATATGAAAACTGTGGGATCATGCCATTGATCTCAAAGACATGTTTTTACCCAAGAAGGGGAAACTAATCCCTCTGTGATCAAAGGAGCAAGAAGAGGTATCAGCGTTCATTGATGAACAGCTATGAAAGGGGTACATTCGACCATCCAAATCCTCCCAAACCTCACCAGTCTTCTTCATCCCAAAGAAGGATGGATGAAAACGGATGGTACAGGACTACCAGTATCTAAACGAACACACAGTTCACAATAACTACCTCCTGCCCCTCATTTCTCAGCTGGTAGATAAGCTTAAAGGAGCAAAAAAGTTCACAAAGATCAACCTCAGATGGAAGTATAACAATGTTCAAATCAAAGAAGGAGAGGAATGGAAGACCACTTTCGTTTGCTTCAGAGGAGCTTTTGAACCCCTAGTAATGTACTTTGGGCTATGCAACTCCCCTTCCACCTTCCAGGGAATGATGAATGAGATCTTTGCAGATCTAGAAGATGTGGTGGTCATCTACATTGACGACCTCCTAATATTCACGAAAACTGACTCTCAAGAAGAGCACAATCAGATCGTGAAAGAAGTACTAAAGAGGCTAGAAGAAAACAACCTCTTCGCAAAACCCGAAAAATACACCTTCTCCATGGATGAAGTAGAATTCCTCAGAATGATAGTAGAAAGGGAAGGGATCAAGATGGACGATGAAAAAGTGGAAGCTATACAAGTATGGCTGAAGCCAAGGAACCTCCATGATGTAAGGAGCTTTCTAGGCCTAGCCAATGTAACGGGATGCCTTTTTGGCACTTGGCAACATCATTTTTCCACTTGCCTCGCCCTCAAAGTCATCATTACCTGTCACAAGGCTATACCTGGACTTGTTCCAGACAAACTCACCCCTACCTCATGTGTGGCTAGACTGCCGCATGTGTGCCTCATGCTTCGCTCTATTTATGCTATCTCTGATGTCATGGTCCGGACTGTGACACGTTCCCTAGTCCAGACTCATCCCGCTATCTATTGACATCATAGAACATCCTAGCCCGCCTCATGTAGTACGCACCATCCCCTCATATAGTGATGTCATGCTGTGTAGTAGAGTAGTATATAATGAGAGCGATCCTGTGGCAAAGCTCCCCAGCTTTGTTCACTTGATCATTGACTCACTCTGACGCTTGACACTCAACCTTGCCCGGTTCGATATGAACATCAACTGCGATAGCCAGTCTATTACGCTTGAAGCAAGCACCACTCCCTCACATCACCTCACGCTTGGGATAATCCCTTTCCCTCCATTCACACTACGTTTCCCCCTCTCTACAGATATATTGGTATTGATGTGACGTTCCACGTTACAACTGTGAGAGTATGGTTGTTCCATTTCAGCCAATTTCTATCACTGATTCATCAAGGATTACGCAACCATCGCAAAACTCTTAACCCGTCTCACCAAGAAAGACCTGCCCTTTCAGTAGCAGTCAGATGAACAAGGAGCTTTCAATAAGCTCAAAGAAGTGTTCTCTACAGCACCCATTTTGGTGTTTCCAGATGACAAAACTGAGTATAGATTACAGACAGATGCATCGGATTTTGCCACAGGGGCAATCCTGGAAATGAAAAAGGAAGATTGCTGGCACCTAGTTGTCTTCTTCTCCCACGCCCTCAATGACATGGAAAGAAATTATCCAGTGTTTGACAAGGAGATGCTGAGCGTCATTAGGGCCTTGGAGAAAAGGAGACACTACCTAGAAGGGGCACACTTCCAATTCGAGATCTGGAATGACCATGCCAATCTTCAGTGGTTCATACAAAAACAAGATCTCAATAGAAGACAGGCTCGATGGAGCCAATACCTCTCATGCTTCAATTATGTCTGGGTACACAAACCAGGGATGGCAATGGCCACAGCGGATACACTTTCTAGAAGGAGCAATCATGCGGAAGGAGTTGAGAATGACAACAAGGGCATCCAACTCATCACCCTGGATAAGATCCATTTGATATGTATTGAAGATGATGGAGACAGAATCCTTGACCAAATCCAATCAGAAACCCTACAACTTCAGGAATCGGAGGTCAACCAAATAGAAAATCAAGGAGCAGAGCTCTCAGATGATGGAGTCTTTAGGAAAGAAGGGAAAGTCTTCATGCCAGAAAAAGTCCAAATGACAGTAATAACTGCCCACCATAATATGCCAGTGGCAGGACACCCAAGAGTGGAAAAGACAATGAACCTGATCCAGACTCACTACTATTGGCCAGGAATGACCAAAGACGTAAAAGATTACATGGCCTGATGCCACACCTGCCAGAAAATGAAAACGGGAAACATAGCCCCAGCTGGCAAGCTACAGCTGCTGGAACTACCGAACATGCCATGAGAAGATATTTCCGCCAATTTTCTCACTGATCTACCCATCTCCCAAGGCTATGATTCGGTTCTTGCTGTAATGGATCGATTCTCTAAAGAAGTAGAGTTTATCCCCTGTCAGAAAACCATCATGGCATTTGAAACTGCCAAACTCTATCTAGAGTGTGTTTGGAGGAATCACGGAATACCCCAAAGTATTGTCTCAGATCATGGCCCCCAATTCGCCACACAATTAATGAAAGATCTGTACATATGCTTAGGAATAAAACCCCACTTATCCACAGCATCATATCTGCAGACGGACAGACAGATGGACCTCCAACAATACCTTCAGTTGTTCATTTGCAACCATCAGAATGACTAGAGTAAATGGCTCCCTATCACTCAATTCTCCTATAATTTGAAGAAGCAAGCTTCTTCTCAGAAAACCCCCTTTGAAGTCACCTGCACTTATAAACCCAGAATGGGAATTGAGCCCAGAACTTCTAAAGCCCCAGTGGCAGATGATCTAGCTCAAAAAATCAAGCAAACCCTTGCAGAAATGTCTGCTAATCTAGAAAAGGCCCAGGAGGCAATGAAAAAACAAGCTGACAAGCACCAATCTGACGCCTCTGACAAGCTCAGTGATCAGGTGCTGCTTGCTACGGACAACCTCCGCTTAATGCAGGAATCACAGAAGCTCTCTGAGAAGTGGCTAGGCCCCTTCCAAATTATTCAGATTATTATCCAGAATGCCGTTAAACTACTCCTTCCTTCACACATAAAAATACATCCAGTGGTAAACATATCATGGATTAAACCCTATAAGGAGCACCTTGATGGCCAACCTGTCCAGAACCCAGGTCCAGTTCTAGTAACCGAGGATCAGGATGAAGAATATGAAGTCAATTTTATCGTAGACACTTGTAAACGACGGAATAGATGGGAATATCTGGTGCATTGGCATGGATACTTGAAAGAAGACTGCACATGGGAACCAGAGAAGAACCTCACCCATGCCAAAGAGACGATTGCAGAATTCCATAAGAAAAACCCCAAGCTCCACCTATGCAAGTTGTTTTATGAAAATTTCGGCTTAGAAAACCCTTATAAAACCCTCTTCATATACACTGTCACTTTCACATCCCACCCAGCCACCCAATAGGATCTTCGATGGAACTTGAAGACTATGAGAAGGGGATGGTGTTATGAATTCAAAAAGCCTTGACAACTTAGACGTTCTTCTTTACTCTTGAACTGACATAAGCCAAGTCACACAACTAATCCCATGAGTCATTACATGACAATGAAGATCACATGATCTAGAAGAAACTGAATCCTTCACAACAAGTGTTGCACCCTTGGGCACCATTAGTCCGTTTCTTTTTTTCCTTATACATGGGACACTGCCCTTCTGATCTTTGTCCTGTGCAACTGGCACCAGCATCAGAAGTAACAACCTACACTAGTATTTAATTCCTGTTCACTTCTCTTTCATTTTAGAAGGCACTGCCTTATTGGCTCTGAAGACTCTTGATGCACTTTGTATCCTCATGTTATACTTATTGCCCAATAGTGCATTATGCTCATATGGTACAATTCTCAGAAATACATTTATGGTAGCTATGCCACAACATGTACATACAAACTTATGAATATATAAGCCAACAATCAACTGGGACAACAGTCCTCAGTTTGGTTGTCTTGGAGTTTTCTCTTAATCAAGACAGACTTACAAGCCTGCTACTCAGCTCTACTCTTCCCCTGTTCTCTTTTTCATTTCAGTGAAAGTGACGGCATGAACAAAAAGAGTTTTGTAAAGGTTTTCTAGACTGAAGTTTTCATAGAAGGACTCACATAAGTGGAGTTTTGGGTTTTTCTCATGGAATTCCACTATCACCTCCTTGGCATGGGTGAGGTTCCTCTCAGGTTCTCATGTGCAGTCTTCTTCCAAGTATCCATGCCAATGCACCAGATATTCCCATCTATTCTGTCGTTTACAAGTGTCTATGATAAAATTGACTTTGTATTCTTTATCCCAGTCCTCAGTCACTAGGACTGGTCCTGGGTTCTGTACAGGCTGGCTGTCAAGGTGTTCCTTATAGGGTTTAATCCATGATACATTTACCACCAGATGTATTTTTATATGTGAAGAAAGGAGTAGTTTAACAGCATTCCAGCTGACGATTTGGATGATCTGAAAGGGGCCTAGTCACTTTTCAGAGAGCTTCCGAGATTCCCGCATCAAGTGTAGGTTATCTATGGCAAGTAGGACCTGATTGCCGATTTTGTAGTCAGGGGCATCAGAGTGGTGCTTGTAGACCTGTTTTTTCATTGCATCTTGGGCTTTTTCTGAAACAAAAAAGCCTCTCAGAGACTTTAGCGAGAAGTGTAAGGGGGTTTAGTTCAGGCACTCGAAGCGACCAATACAAGTCAACTGTCAAGCTACTCAAACTGAGGAGTTACTCTCAGTTGAGTCACCCTTATATATTCATGGGCATATGTGTGTACATGTTTGTGCATACTTCTATAAATGTATTTCTAGGAATCATACCATATGAGCATAATCTGCCATTGGGCAATAAGTAGTACATGAGGATGCATCATACATCAAGGGTCTTCAGAACCAGTAAGACAGTGCCTTCTATAATGGAAGAGAAGCAGAATGGAGATTAAATAGTCATGTGGTTCATGACTTCCTGATGCCAGTGCCAATTGCACAGGGCGGAGATGAAGAGGGCAGTGCTCCACATAAAGGAAAGAGAGAACAGGCTAATGGTGCCCAAGGGTGTGACACTTGTCGCAAGAGGTTTTTAGTTTCTTCTAGATCATGTGATCTTCATCATCATGTGATGAGTCACATTGTTAGTCATGTGACTTGGGTTATGTCAGCAAAAGGTGAAAGAAATCTTCTAAGTCCTTAAGACTTTTATGGGTTTGTAACACTATCCCCTTCTCATGGTCTTCAAGTTCCATCGAAGACCCTATTGGGTGGCTGGGTGGGATGTGAAGGTGACGGCACGTACAAAAAGTGTTTTATAAGGATTTTCTAGGCCGAAGTTTTCATAAAACAACTCGTGAAGATGGAGTTTAGAGTTCTTCTCATGGAATTCCGCAATAGCCTCTTTGGCATGGGCGAGGTTCTTCTCCGGTTCCCAAGTGCAGTCCTCTTCCAGGTATCCATGCCAGTGCACTAGATATTCCCATTTGTTCCATCGTTTGTGAGCATCAACGATGAAATCGACTTCATATTCTTCATCCCAGTCCTTAGTCACTAGGACCAGCCCTGGGTTCTGGACAGGTTGGCCGTCAAGGCACTCCTTATAGGGTTTGATCCATGATACATTTACCACCGGATGTATTTTTATTTGTGAAGGAAGGAGTAGTTTAACGGCATTCCGGCTGATGATTTGAATGATCTGGGAGAGGCCTAGCCACTTCTCAGAAAGCTTCCGGGATTCACGTGTCAAGCAGAGGTTGTCTGTTGCAAGCAGTACCTGATCACCGAGTTTGTATTCAGGGGCATCAGAGCAGTACTTGTCAGCTTGTCTTTTCATTGTCTCTTGGGCCTTTTCTAAGTTTGCAGACGTTTCTGCAAGGGTTTGCTCAATCTTCTGAGCTAGATCGTCTGCCGCTGGGGCTTTGGAAGTCCCGGGTTCTATTCCCATCTGAGGTGGGTAAGTCTGTGTGACTTTGAAGAGGGTTTTATGGGAAGAAGCTTGCTTCTTTGACTTATATGAGAATTGAGCGATAGGCAGCCATTCACTCCAGTCATTCTGATGATCGCAGATGAACAACTGAAGGTATTGCTGTAAGTCCCAAATGATGCACTCCATCTGTCCATCTGTTTGCAGATGAGATGCTGTTGATAGGTGGGGTTTTATTCCTAAGCATATGCATAGATCTTTTATGACTTGTGAGGCAAATTGTGGGCCTCGGTCTGATACAATGCTTCGGGGAAGACCGTGATTTGTCCAAACACACTCTAGATAGAGTTTGTAATGAATTCTGAATTCCTTACTTCTCAGATTCGGACATCGCACACCTTCACCACAAGTCTGGCTAGATGTCTCACGAGAGTCACAGTTTGTTTCTATTTATGCTATCAATGATGTCATAGTCTGGACCATGACATGTTCCCTTATCTTTACATACACCGCTACTTATTGACATCATAGAACACTCTAGTCCGCCTCATGTAGTACACATGTAGATCCATGCTCCCTCCTCATGTAGTGATGTCATATGGTCCATGTCCTGCAGTAGATAGTATTTAATGACAGCGATCCAGTGGCTAAAGCTCCTAGCTTTATTCACTTGATCCTTTCCACAATCATCTGAAGCTTCTGAAGTCTCACCCTTGCCCAGTTCGATAAGAACATCAACTGTGATCTGACAACAAGTCTCTTCCTCTTTGAAGCAAGCTCACTCTCATTCACTTACCCGCTTACCTGGACACCCTACCTTCCTTACCTCCCATTCCCCTCTATTAAAAGGATATATTGGCTGACGTTCACACATACAACTAAGCGAGTTGGTTGTGTCGTTTCAGAGTTTAGCAGTTTCAAATGAGCTAATGGTTTTGTGGCAGGGGATGAATTCCACTTCTTTAGAGAATCGATCCATGACAGCGAGTACTGAGTCATAGCCATGGGAGATGGGTACGTTGGTGAGAAAGTCGGTGGAGATATCTTCCCATGGCATATTCGGCAGTTCCAGTGGTTGTAGCTTACTGGCTGGGGCTATATTTCCTGTTTTCATTTTCTGACAGGTGTGGCATCGAGCCATGTATTCTTTTATGTCTTTTGTCATTCCTGGCCAATAATAGTGAGTCTGGATCAGGCTTGTTGTCTTTTCCACTCCTGGATGTCTGGCCACTGGCATATCGTGGTGGGCAGTCATTACCGCCATTCAGACCTTTTCTGGGGTGAAGACCTTACCTTCTTTCCTAAAGACTGTTGTCTGAGAGTTCTGCTCCCTGGTTTTCTATTTGGTTGACCTCCAATTCCTGAAGTTATAGAGTTTCCAATTGGATCTGGTCTAGGATTCTGTCCCCATCATCTTTGATGCATGTCAAATGGATCTTATCTGGGGTTATGAGTTGAATGCCTTTGTTATCATTCTAGACTCCTTCTGCATGATCACTTCTTCTAGAGAGTGCATCTGCTGCGGCCATTGCTGTTCCTGGTTTATGAACCCAGATGTAGTTAAATCGTGATAGATATTGGCTCCATCAAGCCTGTCTTCTGTTGAGATCTTGTTTTTGCATGAACCACTAGAGGTTTGCATGGTCATTCCAGATCTCGAATTGGAAGCATGCCCCTTCTAGGTAGTGACACCACTTCTCAAGTACTCTGATGACACTGAGCATCTCTTTGTCGAACACTGGGTAGTTCCTTTCAGTATCATTGAGAGCATGAGAGAAGAAGGCTACTGGGTGCCAATGTTCTTCCTTTTTCATTTCCAGGATTGCCCCTGTGGCAAAATCTGATGCATCCATCTGTAATCTATACTCCGTTTCGTCATCAGGGAATGCGAGTATGGGCGCTATGGAAAACACTTCTTTAAGCTTATCAAAAGCTCCTTGTTCATCTGTTTGCCATTGGAAGGGCAAGTCCTTTTTTGTAAGGCAGGTTAGTGGCTTTGCTATAGATGCGTAGTTTTTGATGAATCGGTGGTAGAAATTGGTGAGGCTGAGGAAGCTTCATACGTCATGGAGGTTCCTGGGTTTTGGCCAGTTTTGGATTGCTTCCACCTTTTCATCATCCATTCTGATTCCATTCTTTCCCACTGTCATTCCGAGGAACTCGACTTCTTCCACAGAGAAAACACATTTTTCGGGTTTGGCGAAGAGATCATTCTCTTCTAGCCTTTTTAGAACTTCTTTCACAATTCGGTCATGTTCCTCCTGAGAATCTGTTTTTGTGAATATGAGGAGATCGTCAATGTACACGACCACCACATCTTCTAGGTCTGCAAAGATTTTGTTCATCATTGCTTGGAAGGTGGAAGGGGAGTTGCAGAGCCTAAAGTACATTACCAAGGGTTCAAAAGCTCCTCTGAAACAAACAAAGGCAGCCTTCCACTCATCTCCTTCTTTAATGCGAACATTATTGTAACCCCATCTGAGGTCGATCTTTGTGAACTTTTTTGCTCTGTTGAGCTTATCCACCAGCTGAGAAATGAGGGGCAGCGGGTAGTTGTTTTGTATGGTATGCTTGTTTAGATATTGGTAATCCTGTACCATTCGTTTCCATCCATCCTTCTTTGGGATGAAGAAGACCAGGGAAGTCTGTGGAGATTTGGAAGGTTGAATATAGCCTTTGTGTAGTTGTTCATCAATGAACGTTGAGACTTCTTCTTGTTCTTTCGGTCCCAAAGGGATCAGCTTTCCTTTCTTTGGCATCAAAGTTTCTTTGAGATCAATAGCGTGATCCCAGGGTTTTCTTATTGGCATTCTTTCGGAGTCTTTTTCCTCAAATACCTTTAACCATTTATGGAAGCACCCTGGCACCAGTTGTGCAGGTGACTTCTTTTCTTCTTTTGGTTTTTCTATAGCTGCTCTGATGTGATATGCCGTTTATGCAGTGTCTTGTTCTTCCTTATCACATGTGACCAAGAATTCACTTCTATCTTAGAGCATGTGGCATGAGCAGGGGCAGCGTGTGAATTTCAACTCCCCAGACCTCCAATTGATCTCTGGGTTGTGCTTCTTCAGCCAGTTGTACCCTATGACCAGAGGGAACATGGCAATGTCAGTAACTTCTGCCTCTATCCTTTCTCAGTGTCCTTGATACTTGATTTGGATTAGAGCTGTGTGGGTTATCAGAGTTATGTGTTCCATCTATGTTGATGACAGAGATGGGTGTCATAATCTTCTCAAGGGGATGTGGTGCTTTTTTGCCCATGTCTTATCAATGAAGGTGACGTTGGCACCACTATCCAAGAGTGCTTCTACTGTGTTCCAGTCACGGTTCTTTTGATCGGGAGAGATCCGGATTTTTAGGCTTATCTTGTCTTTGGTTTTGGCCGATTGGGTATAGAGTTCTTCTGGAAAAGGGGTTGTTTCTTTCTTTGTAGAAGTAGAGGAATCAAGCATGCATGTCTGGTCCGCACCATGCTCTTCTAGAGATGCCTCTGACCTTGTATCGTAATTGTCCAAGAAAGAATACTTATTGTGGGTGAACTGTTTTTCCAGTTTCAGTTCACCTTCCCTTTTCCCTTCTGTTGGAAGGCTCTCCTGATGAAGTACTCCTGCATTTGGTTGAAAGTCTTTCCCTTAATTTTGTTCCAGGGGTCTGACACCTGTGGGTTTTTGTTGGCTACCTCCCACGAGGTTGCTCCTTCCTCTTTTGGAGTGCTTCTTCTTTCAGGAGCTTATGATGTCTTTGCACTCCTGGCATTTCAGTTGCCTTTCTGGCATTCCTTCTTGAAACGAAAAAGCCACTAAGGACTTTATGGATAGAACTGAGTGAAGGGCTCGGGGGCTTTTAAGAGTCTGCACCGCCAAGTTACTTCGACTGAGGGATCGTCCTCAGCAAAGTAACCTGGTTTATATATTCAGAGGGATGTATGTACATGTTTGTGGCATAATTTCCATAAGCGTATTTCTAAGAGTCGTACCATATGAGCATAATGCGCCATTGGGCGATAAGCATATCATGAGGATGCAACGTGCATCAAGGGACTTCGGAAGCTATGAAGGCAGTGCCCTTTTGTTAATGGAAGAGAAGTAAACGGAGATTAAATACTCGTACATGTTGTTACATCTGATGTCAGTGCCAGTTGCACAGGACGGAGATTAAAGGGCAGTGCCCCAAGGGTGCGACACTTTGTCGCGAAGGGTTCGTTCTCGTCTAGATCATGTGATCTTTCCATCGTCATGTGATGCGTCACGGGGTTAGTCACTGTTACGAATCCAATATAAAGTCCACTGGACTTAGACGTTTTCTCACTCTTGACTGATATAAGACAGGTCACGTGACTAACCTCGTGACACATCACATGACGATGAAGAATCACATGATTCAGAAGAACACGAATCCCTTGCGACAAGTGTCGTACCCTTGGGCACCACTAGCCCGTTTCCACTTTCCTTATACGTGGGGCACTGCCCTTTCATCTCCGCTCTGTGCAATTGGCACCGACATCAGAAGTAACGTCATACACGACTATTTAATTTCCGCTTTACTTCTCTTCCATTTCAGAAGGCACTGCCTTTATTGGTTCCGAAGACCCTTGATGCACGACGCATCCCCATGTCTTTCTTATCGCCCAATGGCACATTATGCTCTTATGGTACGATTCCTAGAAATACGTATATAGACATATGCACAAACATGTACACACACTATGCACATAATATATAAGGGTTACTCAGCTGAGGGTAACTCCTCAGTTTGAGTAACTTGACAGTTGACTTGTATTGGTCACTTCGAGTACCTGAACTCAGTCTCTCCTTCCTTCCAACGTAAAAGTCTTTGATAGCTTTTTTGTTTCAGTCACGTGACTTGGCTTATGTTAGATGAGAGGAAAACGTCTAAGTCATCAAGACTTTATTGGGTTCGTAACACTTCTTATGTTTCCCACCCAGCCATTTGCATTCTGGGCAGGAAATCTTAGGTTTCGGACAGTCTTTTAATAGATGTCCCGTTTTGGAGCAATTGAAACATGCTCCTTTGAGGTTTGGTTTGGTGGTGGTTTGTCATGCCACCGAGGGAGGTTGGGCATTTCATATATTCTGCCCCATATACATTCTGTATGCTTTGTAAGCCTTGCCAATTTTTCATATATTGGTCAAGGTTGTGGAGATGAACAGACTCCGTTGGTCTGTCCTGAAGAGTTCTTGTCTGATTTCATCAGACACCACTTGTTCGAGGAGAAGGACTCTATGCTCATCACTTAAATTTGCTATGTTGTTGGCCACTTGCCACTTGGCGAGGAAGGTGTCGATGTCATCCCTCCTTTGCTTTAGCTTGGTGATATTCACCATCGCCCAGTCACAGTGCAACATTGGTTTCATGAGACCCTTGAACTCTGTTTTGAAGTCGTCCCAGTGTTTGAAGGAGGTCCTTCCTTATAAGAGCTTTTCCAGCTCCGATTGTGCCCAGGGTCCTCCTTTCTGCCCTTTTAGGCATGACAACACTGCCCTCATCCCTTTGATAAGCTTGATGTCGTATTCTTGTTCGCCGGTGATTGGATTTATCTTATCTGATCTGTTGCTGTATTTTGCCTTTACTAAAAAGAAAGGGTTTGATCTGAGTCAGGATCTTATTTTGATCCACCACTTGTCGAATTTGGCTTTTGACCCATCATATTCTCCAGGGTCCTTGAATGCTTCTATTCTGCTGCCTCCTGACATCCCTGTCTAATGAAACAGATGAACTTCCTCACTATCAAAAGGAGGGGATAAGATAGAGATCTTATCTGATACTTCAAAGGGATGTGATAACAGATCGCCTTCAGTCCTCTTTGTAACCTTGTCAACCCTATCTTCTGTAAGGGCAAAGGGTAGCTGTTGATGACAGGGTATGTGTGTAACGGCTCGTTACTTTCATGCTTCAGATCTAGAAGCGATGGCAAGAACCGGCATTGATGCACAGCCCAAGCCTTTACAACTTTGACAGCTTATCTTATCTTATCTCGGCAATCCGCGGTATCTTATCAGATCATTGCACGATGGCAAAGGACTTAGTCGTTTACTTTCTCCCTCTCCTTTCTCACACTCTCGCTGATAAGGAAGATCTGATCTAAGATACAAATCTCATCTCACCTTATCAGTCAGCAGTGCCACATTATGTTCTCACGTTCATCTCTGTCTCTTCCATTCCTATGACACATGTAACACATGCCCTTTTCATTTCCACTATCTCGGCTATGCCTTCTGATGGACTTTCTGATGTACTTATCGCTTCTCATGCACAGCCTAGATAAGACCGTGCTCGATTAGGATAGACACAGCCATGTACTCATGCATATATATAGCTGGGTAGCTCGACTGGTATAACCCCAGTCTTGCTTACTTGGATCTCACACCCACGGCCGTGCTCTACCAGTTGGACTCAGTAAACCCTTAACACCTCCTGCTCTAATGCACTCTACGCCTTCGATAGGCTATCTCTCTCTTCGAAGGCCAACCCTTGAAGATAAAGAAGGTCTTCGTGTTTCAATGTGCACCAATGGAGAGGGGATTGGTTGAGTAAGCAACTCCACTTAGCTACTGCCAGGAGTCTGACTGGACAATAGGGGCTGTAGACTGTAAGATCCAAGTAAGCAAGACTGAGGGCTTCTACTGCTAGCCCTCCTACTATATATACATCTCTTGATGAGGCAGTGTAAGGCCTCATAAGGTAAATACTCTATCGTACCATTGTGGCTATCCTGTGGCCACGTCAGTGTCCTTCTGATAAGGGAATATGTGTTCTCCTCATGTTCATCAAATGGAAGAGAAGACTCTGTCTTCTATCTAACCTCATGGCAACCTCATGTGCCACTTCTAAGTCCTAGGATCAATCTATGATCCGTTCTTCTTCATCTGAGATCCAACCACAATGGGATCTTCTTCAGAGATCTCTGATCTCACTTCTGGCAGTAGAGATAGTGTGATCTCCCTTCTATCCTTCGAGGATTCTTCTAAGTGTCGCTGATAAGATCAGGACTTGCAATCGTGTAATAAGATGTCAGAGATTGCCAAGATAAGATAAGATTGTCGAAATCTAATCTCTCCTTCTGTGCGCCATTGCGTGAAAGTGATAATGATAGCAATCATTACATCTAAGGGTTTGTGCTTGCTGCTGCAAGGGCTTGGTCTCTTTGTTCCTGCATGGACTGTAATGCTCTGGCTTGAAGATTCATTTCTTCTAGCATAGCCATCATCTGGTTCCTCAGGGCTTCAAGTTGTTCTTTGTAGGACATGATTGGTTTAGGTTAAACACAGCGAATTTTATTTGTGTGGCTACCACTGCAAAGGTATGCAAGGGATTCTTCTTATTCTCCTACTGACCCAAGGCCTTACTTCTTGGCCTTCTTCAACAAGTATGTATGAGGTGCGGAGGGGGGAGTGAGGATCTGCCCTCACTTTGGAAGTGTATGGGTAGGTTCTTTTTACCCACTTCTTTCTTGGGCCTTCTTCTGTCTGTACTCCTTTCTCTGATATCACGTGTTTCTCTCCTAAGGGTCCTACTAGCTTCCCTTCTTTCAGCCCCTTCAGAAAGGCAGTGCGATCCCCACTGAATGTATCGAGTATCTCCGCAGTACCACAAAGATCCAATCCTTCTTTCTCCGCCTGTTCGACCAGGTACTCTATCTCTAGGGCCAAGTACGGTCCTTGTAGCTCCTCGTAGAAGCTGGGGGCAGGTCGGTTGGAGTGCTGTCTCCTTTGCGCTTGCTTGACGAGGTCAGTGATGCTCTGGATGAAGAGGCCTGCCTCTTGGTCGAATTTCTGGTGAGAGGCTGCTACCTTGGGGTTGATGGGTGCCAGTTCATCAGCGAAGAGATCTGTGGGAGGGGTGGAGGAAATTGAGAAGTGCGAGGAGGGCACTAGTTCTGTTAGTTTGAGGAGTAGTTTTTGCTTCTGGGGGGATGTTACTTCTTTAATCGTCCTATTGTTGCAGCGTTCTTCTGGTGGCCTTCAGCAAGGACATTCTTGTTGATGGTGAAGTAGGTAGTTTGAGTAGAGTGAAACGAAAAAGCCTCTCAGAGACTTTAGCGAGAAGTGTAAAGGGGGTTTAGTTCAGGCACTCGAAGCGACCAATACAAGTCAACTGTCAAGCTACTCAAACTGAGGAGTTACCCTCAGTTGAGTCGCCCTTATATATTCATGGGCATATGTGTGTACATGTTTGTGCATACTTCTATAAATATATTTCTAGGAATCATACCATATGAGCATAATCTGCCATTGGGCAATAAGTAGTACATGAGGATGCATCATGCATCAAGGGTCTTTGGAACCAGTAAGGCAGTGCTTTCTATAATGGAAGAGAAGCAGAATGGAGATTAAATAGTCATGTGGTTTGTGACTTCCTGATGCCAGTGCCAATTGCACAGGGCGGAGATGAAGAGGGCAGTGCCCCACGTATAAGGAAAGAGGGAACAGGCTAATGGTGCCCAAGGGTGTGACACTTGTCGCAAGAGGTTTTTAGTTTCTTCTAGATCATGTGATCTTCATCATCATGTGATGAGTCATGTTGTTATTCATGTGTCTTGGGTTATGTCAGTGGAAGGCGAAAGAAATCTTCTAAGTCCTCAAGACTTTTATGGGTTTGTAACATTTTCTAGATTTGCAGATGTTTCTGCAAGGGTTTACTCAATTTTTGGGGCAATTTCATCTGCTGCTGGAGCTTTAGAAGATCCCAGTTCTATTCCCATTCTAGGGGTGAAAGTGCATGTGACTTCAAAAGGGGTTTTTTATGAGAAAGCTTGCTTCTTTGAATTGTAGGAGAATTGAGTGATAGGGAGCCATTCGCTCCAGTCATTCTGGTGGTCACAGATGAATAACTGAAGGTACTGTTGTAGGTCCCTGATAATTCACTCTGTCTGTTCATCCATTTGCAGATGAGATGCTATGGATAGGCAGGGTTTTATTCCTAAGCAAGTACACAGATCTTTTATGACTTGTGTGGCAAATTATGGGCCGTGATCTGAGACAATGCTTCAGGGTATTCTATGATTTGTCCAAACACACTCTAGATAGAGTTTGGTGGTTTCAAATGCCATGATGGTTTTCTGACAGGGGATGAATTCTACTTCTTTAGAAAATCGATCCATTATGGCAAGAACCAAGTCATAGCCTTGGAAGATGGGTAAGTCAGTGAGAAAGTCAGTGGAGATGTCTTCCCATGACATGTTTGGTAATTCCAGTGGCTGTAGCTTGCCAGCTGGGGCCATGTTTCCTGTTTTCATTTTCTGGCAGGTGTGGCACCAGGCTATATATTCTTTTATGTCTTTGGTCATTCCTGGCCAATAGTAGTGAAATGAAAAAGCCTCTCAAAGACTTTAGCGAGAAATGTAGGAGGACTGAGTTCAGGTACTCGAAGCAACCAATACAAGTCAACTGTCAAGTTACTCAAACTGAGGAGTTACCCTCAGTCAAGCAACCCTTATATATTGAGTTCATATTGTATGTACATGTTTGTACATAATTCCATAAGTGTAATTCTAAGAATCATACCATATGAGCATAATGTGCCATTGGGTGATAAGTAAGCCATAGGGATACTATGTGCATCAAGGGTCTTCAGTGTTATGAATCCAAAAGTCCATGTCTGGACTTAGAAGTTTCCTAGCTTTCGACTATTAAAATCCAGGTCACGTGACTAACCTCATGACTCATCACATGATGATACAAGGTCACCTGACCTAGAAGAAACAGAATCCTTTGTGACAAGTGTTACACCCTTGGGCACCATTAGCCTGTTCTCTTCCTTCCTTATATGTGAGGCACTGCCTCTTCAATCTCCACCCTTACCCCAATCCCAGGCATCAGAAGTCTCTAGGCATGAGTATTTAATCTCTGTTACACTTCTCTTCCATTACAGAAGGCACTGCCTTATTGGCTCCAAAGACTCTTGATGCATGATACTTTCTTATGACTTACTTATTGCCCAATAGCGAATTATGCTCATATGGTATAACTTTTAGAATTACACTTATGGAATTATGCATACACATGTACAAACACTACCTATGAATATATAAACCAAGACACTTTTCTGAGGACGATTCCTCAGTCAAAGTATCTTGATGGTGCAGACCTTACAAAGTCAATCCCTGAGACCTTTACTCCATACACCCAATCCCCTTCTTAAAAAGTCATTGATTGGCTTTTCTGTTTCACTATACTTTGACTATCCACTTCACCGTTGATAAGAAGATCCTCACTGAAGGTCAAACCCTCTTGCCATCATCGAAGACAGTGCTTTGCCAAGCAGCCTGTGAAGTACTGCTACGAGTTCAGAAGGAACTTATCCCTTGAAGTCTGAAGAAAAGAAAAGCTCTAAAAAGAGTTAGGCATATTAGAAGTCCAGAAGAGGGCAGAATTGAAGAAGCAACCAGTACCCCTTTGCATGAGTCTAGTAGTAACTCAGCCACTCCATCTGAAAAAGGTCTAGAGGCAGAAGATAAGAAGATCTCCCTTAGCCCAACTAGGTCGACAGACCACCCACATTTCCCCACTGGCAGCTCCTTAAGGAATAGAAGCACCACTCCTTAGGACCTAGCTGTGGCACAGAAGCAGAAGTTTATCTTTGGATCAGCACTTCCAATCCTCATACCTTCAGGAAAGGTATTCTTCACTCAAAGAGAATGCCCTTATCCAGCCCAATTCATTCCTTTTGCCACCCTCCATTATGTTCACCAGATTGAAGAGGCCATCAGGAAGGATCAGGAACAGAAAGAGGCTAAAAGGAGGAAGGAAGTAGAAGAACTTGCTGTACTCCAATCCCAGCTTAAAGAAGCTATCCAAATCCTGGACAAGAATAGAAAAGAAATTGAAAGCCTAGGAAAAGAGATCAGATACCTAAAAGAGTACACTCTCTCCTATGGCATTCCTACTTGAAGCATCCTTCTTCCTACTTGCAGCAGCAGCAGGAATCATAGGAATAATCCTCACCCTCACTGCTAGCCAAGCAACCTCATCCCCCTTGACGAAACCCCAGGCTTTGAAAGCCACCATAATACTAGCAGGACTAAAATACTCCTTGAAAATCTCTTGGTACTTGCTAGATGAGGAAAGAATCAGAGAAGGGGATGAAGAAGAAGAAGCAGAAGAACCTGCAGAAGAATTCATTGAAGAAACAAATGAAGAAGACACAGAAGCATGGAGAAGAGAAGCTGACCTCCAATGGAATGCCATGATCAGCTGGAACTCTACTCCAGAAGACAAAAATAGAGAAGGTTGCCTAGAAGATAATTGGGGCCCTATTCCACTACCAGGAGACATTCCTGAAGAAGATATCCTAACTCTGGATGGAGGAGATCCAGATCTGTGATCAGAAGCACCCCCACTATATCAGGTTCATGTTCCTGATCACATGTTGGACATAGATGGTTTTATGTCATGCTAGGGGTGCAAAAACATCACAAGCCCCTGAAAAGAATGCTCCCAAAACAGAAGGAGCCATGAGCTAGGAAGTAGCCAACAAAAATCCACAAGTGTCAGATCCCTGGAACGAGATAAAGGGAAAGACATTTGATCAAATGCAGGAATACTTTGTCCGAAGAGCTTTCCAACAGAAGGGAAAAGGGAAGGCGAACTGAAACTGGAAAAATGGTTCACCAAGAATAGATATTCTTTCTTGGATAAAGATCTGTCAGAGACAGAGTATGATACATGGTCAGAGGCGACTCTCGATGAGCATGGTGCAGACCACAAACGCATACTTGATTCCTCTTCAAATGAACCCAAGAAAGAAGAAAACCCTTTTCTAGAAGAACTGTATACCAGATCAGCCAGGACAAAAGACGAAATCTCACTAAAAATCCTTATATCCCCCAATCAGAAGAACCGTGACTAGACCATGATAGAAGCACTCCTAGATAGTGGCACCAATGTCACCTTCATCGACAAAGTGTGGGGTGAGAAGCACCACATCCCTATGTGGAAATTATGACATCCCATCTCTGTCATCAATGTTGATGGAACTCACAACTCTGCTAGGAAGATAACCCACACAGCCCGGATCCAGATTGAATACCAAGGACATCAAGAAAGGATAGAGACAGAAGTAACAGATATCGCCACCTTCCTGTTGGTAATAGGATTCAACTGGTTGAAGAAACACAACCTGGAAATCAACTGGAGATCCAGAAAACTGAAGTTTACATGCTGCCTGCGGTTGTGCCACATGCTTCAAGACAGAAGCAAATTCTTGGCATCATGTGAAAAGAAAGAGCAAGACACCACGTGGGCAGCTTACCATACTCGGGCTGCAATAGAAAAGCCCAAAGAAGAAAAGAAGCAACCTGAAGCAAACCTAACACCAATGACTTTTGAGGTGCAAGGGACCTTGACATGGAGCAAGGGAGAGTGAGAGGACTGGGGTAGACCGTGTGAGGGCTCTCCCTTATATAGCAATGGAGGGGATGGATCGAGTGAGCTACCTGGCTGCTTATCCGCTTGTTAGGTGAAAGTTCCAAGTGAACAAGACTGGGGTTACCAGCCAAGTTCCTTGGAGTATATATATGCATAGGACGTGGCTGTACATGGCTGTGTAACTACCCTAATTGAGGCACTGCTTATCTGGGCTGTGTGTGAGAAGCAATAAGTACATCAGAATGTTCTATCAGAAAGCATAGCCGAGATAACAAAATTAGAAAGTGGAGATTAATAAGGCATGTGTGACATGAGGCATAGAATGGAAGAGAATGGAGATTAACGTGAGAACATAATTGTGCAGTGCTGACTGATATGGTTACATGAGATCTGTATCTTAGATTGGATCTGCCATATGTCAGTGAGTGCAAAAGGAGAAAGAGACTAAGTCTGAGAAAAGGAGAAATACTTCTAAGTCCCTTCAGATAAGATCAATCTTGCAGATGTGCGATATCTGATAAGATACCGGAGAATGCTGAGATAAGATAAGATCATCAATAGGGGTTAAAGATAACCAAAAAAGGAAAATCATAATGGGCGAGGTGTTGCATCTATGCCAGTCTTTGCCATTGCTTCTAAGTCTGAAGCATGGAAATAGTGAGCCGTTACACAACCCACACAACTGGTGCCAGCATGCTTCTATAAATGGTTAAAGGTGTTTGAGGAAAAAGATTCTGAAAGAATGCCTATAAGGAAACCCTGGGATCACACCATAGATCTCAAAGAAACTTTCACCTGAAACGAAAAAGCCACCGGGACTTTTAGAAAGAGAAATACTGAGTAAAGGGCTCAGGGGCTTTATTGAGTCTGCACCGCCAAGCTACTTTAACTGAGGAATTGTCCTCAGCAAAGCGGCTTGGTTTATATATTCATAGGTTTGTATGTACATGTTGTGGCCTAACTACCATAAACGTATTTTGGGAAATCGTACCATAAGAGCATAATGTGCCATTGGGCGATAAGCATAACATGAGGATGCGTCATGCATCAAGGGACTTCGGAGCCTATAAGGCAGTGCCTTCTGATATGGAAGAGAAGAGGGCGGAGATTAAATAGTCGTGTAAGTCGTTACGTCTGATGCCGGTGCTTGTAGCAGAGGCGGAGATTAAAGGGCAGTGCCCCACGTATAAGGAAAGAGGGAACGGGCTAGTGGTGCCCAAGGGTGCGACACTTTGTCGCGAAAGGTTCGTTCTCGTCTGGATCATGTGATCCTCATCGTCATGTGATGCGTCACGAGGTTAGTCACATGACCTGTTTTATATCGGTCGAAAGTAAAGAAAACCGTCTAAGTCACTGGGACTTTTATGGATTCGTAACATCACCCCTAAGAAAGGAAAGCTGATTTCTTTGGGACTCAAGGAACAGGAAGAAGTATTGGCATTCATAGATGAACAGCTCTAAAAGAGATACATTTGTCTCTTAAAATCCCTGCAAACCTCGCCAGTCTTCTTCATCTCAAAGAAAGATGGAAGAAAAAGAATAGTACAGAATTATTGTTACCTAAACAAACACACAGTCCAGAACAACTACCCACTGCCCCTCATTTCCCAGCTGGTGGATAAGCTCAAAGGAGTAAAGAAGTTCATGAAGATCGACCTCAGATGGGGTTACAACAATGTTCAAATCTAGGAAGGAGACAAATGGAAGATAGCTTTCATTTGCTTCAGAGGAGCCTTCGAACCCTTAGTAATGTACTTCAGGCTATGCAACTCCCCCTCCACCTTCCAGGCAATGATGAATGAAATCTTCACTGATCTAGAAGATGTGGTAGTCATCTACATTGATGACCTCCTCATATTCACAAAAATAGACTCCCAGGAGGAGTACGATCAAATTGTGAAAGAAGTCCTAAAGAGGTTAGAAGAAAACAACCTCTTCGCAAAACCAGAAAAATACACATTCTCCATGGAAGAAGTAGAATTCCTCAGAATGATGGTGGGAAAAGATGGAATCAAGATGGATGACAATAAAGTTCAGGCAATTAAGGCATGGCCTTCCCCAAGGAACCTTCATGACGTATGAAGCTTCCTCGGCCTCACCAACTTCTATCATAGATTCATCAAGACTATACATCCATCGTGAAACCCTTGACCCATCTTACCAAAAAAGACCTGTCCTTCCAGTGGCAGTCAGAAGAGCAAGGAGCTTTTGATAAGCTCAAAGAAGCGTTCTTCATGGCACCCATTCTGACATTCCCAGATGACGAAATGGAGTGTAGACTACAGACAGACGCATCAGATTTCACCAGAGGGGCAATCCTGGAAACAAAAAAGGAAGAACAATGGCATCCAGTCACCTTCTTCTCCCATGCCCTGAATGACACTGAAAGAATTACCTGGTGTTTGACAAAGAGATGCTTAGTATAATCAGGGCACTTGAGAAGTGGAGACACTACCTAGAAGGAGCTCACTTCCAGTTTGAGATCTGGAATGACCATGCAAATCTCCAGTGGTTCATGCAAAAACAAGATCTGAACAGATGACATGCTCGATGGAGCCAATATCTATCATGATTCAACTATGTCTGGGTACACAAACCAGGAATGGCAATGGCCACAGCAGACACACTTTCTAGAAGAAGTGACCATGTAGAAGAAGTTGAAAATGACAATAAGGACATCCAACTCATAACCCTAGATAAAATCCATTTGACATACATCAAAGATGATGGGGACAAAATTCTCGACCACATCCAATCAGAAACATTACAACTTTGGGAATCGGAGGTCCTCCAACTAGAAAATCAAGGAGCTGAGCTCTCAGATGATGGAGTCTTTAAGAAAGACAACAAGATCTTTACATCAGGAAAAGTCCGAATGATGGTGCTAACCGCATACCATGACATGTCAGTGGCCAGACATCCAGGAGTGGAAAAGATGATGAGCCTGATCCAGACTCACTACTATTGGCCAGGAATGACCAAAGACGTAAAAGAATATGTAGCCTGGTGCCACACTTGCCAGAAAATGAAGACAGAAAACATAGCTCCAGCCGGGAAGTTACAACTGCTGGAACTACCAAACATGCCATGGGAAGACATCTCAGCTGACTTCCTCACAGACTTACCCATCTCTCAAGGCTATAACTTGGTCCTTGCCATAATAGATCAATTCTCCAAAGAAGTGGAATTCATCCCCTGTCAGAAAACCATCACAGCATTTGAAACTGCCAAACTCTATCTAGAGCATGTTTGGACAAATCATGGATTACCCCGAAGCATTGTATCAGATTGCAGCCCACAATTCACCACACAAGTCATAAAAGATCTATGCACATGCCTAGGAATAAAGCCTTGCCTATCGACGGCATCACATCTGCAAATGGATGGACAGATGGAGTGCATCATAAGAGACCTACAACAGTACCTTTGGTTGTTCATCTGTGATCATCAGAACAACTAGAGCAAATGGCTCCCTATCACTCAATTCTTGTACAACTCAAAGAAGCAAGCTTCTTCACAGAAAACTCTCTTCGAAGTCACACAGACTTACCCACCATGGATGGGGATAGAACCCAGTACTTCTAAAGCCTCAGTGGCAGATGATTTAGCTCAGAAGATCGAGCAAACTCTTGCAGAAACATCCACTAATCTAGAAAAGGCTCAGAAGGCAATGAAAAAACAAGTCAACAAGCACCACTCTGATGCTCCTGACTATAAAATCAGCAATCAGGTCCTACTTGCCATGGATAACCTCCACTTGACATGGGAATCTCAGAAGCTCTCTGAAAAGTGGCTAGGCCTCTTCCAGATCATCCAAATCATCAGCTGGAATGCCATTAAACTACTCCTTTCTTCACATATAAAAATACATCCAGTGGTAAACATACAATCACGGATTAAACCCTATAAGGAATGCCTTGATGACCAACCTGTACAGAACCCAGGACCAGTCCTAGTGACTGAGGACCAGGATGAAGAATATGAAGTCAATTTCATCATTGACACTTGCAAACGACGGAATAGATGGGAATACCTGGTGCATTGGCATGGGTACCTGGAAGAAGACCACACATGGGAACCCGAGAAGAACCTTACCCATGTTAAAAAGGCGATAGCGGAATTCCATGAGAAAAACCCCAAACTCCACTTATGCAAGACGTTCTATGAAAACTTCAGCCTAGAAAACCCTTACAAAACTCTCTTCATATGTGCCGTTACTTTCACATCCCACCCAACCACTCAATAGGGTCTTCGATGGAACTTGAAGATTATGAGAAGGGGATGGTGTTACAAATCCAAAAGTCCATGTCTGAAACAAAAAGCCAACTAGTGACTTTCAAAAGGGGATGTAACAGCTTGTTACTTTCATGCTTCAGACCTAGAAGCAATGGCAAGAACCAGCATCGATGCACAGCCCAAACCTCTCCAGCTTTGACAGCTTATCTTATCTTATCTCGGCAATCTGTGGTATCTTATCAGATAATTGCGCGATCGCAAGGACTTAGTCATCTCATTTTCTTTCCTCTCTTCTCTCACGCTCTCGCTGATGTAAGGGAGATCTGATCTAAGATACAGATCCCATCTACCCATAACGGTCAGCATTGCCATACTATGTTCCTACATTCATCTCCATCTCTTCCATTTCTATACCTCATGTAACACATGCCCGTTTCATTACCGCTATTTTGGCTATGCTTTCTGATGGACTATTCTGATGTACTTATCGCTTCTCATGCACAGCCTAGATAAGGCCTTGCTCGATTAGGATAGACACAGCCATGTATCTCTGCATATATATAGCCAGGTAGCTCGACTGGTAAAAACCCCAGTCTTGCTTACTTGAATCTCATGCCTACGGCCGTGCTCTACCAGTCAGACTCAGTTCCCCCTCATACCTCCCGCTCTACAAAGCACCCTACACCTTGATAGGCTATCTCCTCTTCGAAGGCCAACCCTTGAAGATTAAGAAGGTCTTCGTGTTTCAGGGGAGGGGTCGAGTAGAGGGCTCAGAGTTGACTTTTAGTCGGTACTGCCAAGTTACTCTAACTGTTACGAACTCAATAAAGTCTTGATGACTTAGACGTTTTTCTTCACTTCTGACTGATATAAGCCAGGTCACGTGACTAACCTCGTGACACATCACATGATGATAAAGATCACATGATCTAGATGAAGACTCTTTCCCACACCCTTGGGCACCACTAGCCCGTTTCCACCTTCCTTATACGTGGGGCACTGCCTCTTAATATCCGTCCTGTGCAATTGGCACCGACATCAGAAGTCACAACCCACACGAGTATTTAATTTCCGTCTACTTCTCTTCCATTCCAAAAGGCACTGCCTTTATAGGTTCCGAAGACCCTTGATGCATGATGCATCCTCATGTTTACTTATTGCCCAATGGCAAATTATGCTCTTATGGTACGATTCTTTAAAAAAAACGTTTTAAGTAGTTATGCCACAACATGTACACACAATACTATGAATATATATATCAGGCCGCTTTGCTGAGGATGATTCCTCAGTCAAAGTAGCTTGGCGGTGCAGACTCTAAAGCCCCTGAGCCCTTTACTCGACCCTCCTCTTACAAAAGTCCCTTAGTGGCTTTTTCATTTCACTAACTGAGGAGTTGTCCTCAGCAGAGCAACCCGGTTTATATATTCATGGGTTGTGTTTGTACATGTGTGGCATAACTACCATAAGCGTAATTCTAGGAATCGTACTATATGAGCATAATGTGCCATTGGGTGATAAGTAAGGCATATGGATGTATCGTGTATTAAGGGTCTTCAGGAACAATAAAGGCAGTGCCTTCTGGAATGGAAGAGAAGTTGAATGGAGATTAAATACTCGTGTAAGTCATTATGTCTGATGCCGGTGCTAGTTGCACAGGACGGAGATAAAAGGGCAGTGCCCCATGTATAAGGAAGGAGAGAATGGGCTAGTGGTGCCCAAGGGTGCAACACTTTGTCGCGAAGGATTCGTTCTCATCTGGATCATGTAATCCTCATCGTCAGGTGATGCGTCATGGGGTTAGTCACGTGACTTGTCTTATGTCGGTCAAAAGAGAAAGAAAATGTCTAAGTCTCTGAGACTTTAATGGGTTCGTAACAATGTCTAGACTTAGAAGTTTCCTAGCTTTCAACTATTAAAATCCAGGTCATGTGACTAACCTCATGACTCATCACATGATGATACAAGGTCACCTGACCTAGAAGAAACTGAATCCTTTATGACAAGTATTGCACCCTTGAGCATCATTAGCCCATTCTCTTCCTTCCTTATATATGAGGCACTACCTCTTCAATCTCTGCCCTTACCCCAATCCCAGACATCAGAAGTCTCTAGACATGAGCATTTAATCTCTGTTACACTTCTCTTCCATTACAGAAGGCACTGCCTTATTGGCTCCAAAGACCCTTGATGCACGATGCATCCTTATGACTTATTTATTGCCCAATAGTGAATTATGCTCATATGGTATGACTTTTAGAATTACACTTATGGAATTATGCATACACATGTACAAACACTACCTATGAATATATAAACCAAGACACTTTTCTGAGGATGATTCCTCAGTCAAAGTATCTTAGTGGTGCAGACCTTACAAAGTCAATCCCTGAGACCTTTACTCCGTACACTCAATCCCCTTCTTAAAAAGTCATTGATTGGCTTTTCTGTTTCATCCGGAACCAATAAGGCAGTGCCTTCTGTAATGGAAGAGAAGCAAGATGGAGATTAAATACTCATGTATCTGAAACTTCTGATGTCTCAGTGCCAGTTGTATAGGACAGAAATGAAAGGGCAGTACCCCTCATATATGTAAAGGGGAAATGGGCTATTGGTGCTCAAGGGTGCGACACTTGTCATGAGGGATTTGGTCTTCTTCTAGATCATGTGATCTTTCATCATCATGTGATGTATCACATTGTTAGTCACCTGACCTGGCTTATATCAGTCAAAACAGAAGAGAAATGTCTAAGTCCTCAGGACTTTGTTGGATTCGTAACAAGTAGTGGGTTTGGATCAGGCTCATTGTCTTCTCTACTCTCAGATATCCAGCCACTGGCATATCATGGTGTGCAGTCATTACTATCATTCAGACCTTTTCTGGTGTGAAGATTTTGCCTTCTTTCCTAAATACCCTATCTTCTGAGAGCTCTGCTCTCTGGTTTTCTATTTGGTTGACCTCCAATTCCCAAAGTTGTAGCATTTCCAATCAGATTTGGTCAAGGATTCTGTCCCCATCATCTTTGATTCATGTCAAACAGATCTTATCTGGGGTTATGAGTTGAATGCCTTTGTTGTCATTCTCTACTCCTTCTGCATGATCGCTTCTTCTAGAAAGCACATCTGCTGCAGCCATTGCTGTCCCTGGTTTGTGATTCCAGATGTAGTTAAATCTTGATAGATACTGGCTCCATCAAGCCTGTCATCTGTTCAGATCTTACTTTTGTATAAACCACTGGAGGTTTGCATAGTCATTCCAGATCTTGAACTGGAAGCGTGCACCTTCTAGATAGTGTCACCACTTCTCTAGTGCCCTTATTACACTTAGCATCTCTTTGTTGAACACTGGGTAGTTTCATTTGGTGTCATTTAGGGTGTGGGAGAAGAAGGTAACCGAGTGCTAGTGATCTTACTTTTTCATTTCCAAGATTGCCCCTGTGGTGAAATCTGATGCATCCATTTGTAATCTATACTCCATTTCATCATCTGGGAAAGCCAGGATTGGGGTGGTGGAAAATGCTTCCTTAAGCCTGTTAAAGGCTAATTGTTCTTCTGACTGCCAAGAGAAAGACAGGTCTTTTTTGATAAGGTGGGTTAAGAGTTTCATGATGGATGTATAGTTTTTGATGAATTGGTGGTAGAAGTTGGCAAGTCCGAGGAAGCTTCATATGTCATGAAGATTCCTGGGTTTTGGCCATTTCTGGATTGCTTCTACCTTTTTGTCATCCATCTTAATTCCATCCTTTTCCACCATCATTCTGAGGAATTCTACTTCTTCCACAGAGAACATGCATTTTTTGGGTTTAGCAAAGAGGTCATTTTCTTCTAGCCTCTTTAGGACTTCTTTCACTATCCAGTCATGTTCCTTCTGGGAGTCCGTTTTTGTGAATATGAGGAGGTCATCTATGTAGATCACCACTATGTCTTCTAGATCTGTGAAGATCTCATTCATCATGGCTTGGAATGTGGAAGGGGAGTTGCAGAGGCCAAAGTACATGACTAGCAGTTCATAAGCTCCTCTGAAACAGACAAAGGTGGCCTTCTATTCGTCATCTTCTTTGATGCAAATGTTATTGTACCCCTATCTGAGGTCGATCTTTGTGAACTTCTTTGCCCCTTTGAGCTTGTCCACCAGTTGGGAAATGAGGGGGAGTGGATAGTTATTTTGAACCATATGTTCATTTAGGTAATGGTAGTCCTGTATCATTCTTTTTCTTCCATCCTTCTTTGGGATGAAGAAGACCAGCGAGGTTTGTGGGGATTTAGAGGGGTGGATATACCACTTTGTAACTGTTTGTCTATGAACACCGAGACTTCTTCCTGTTCCTTAGGTCCCAAAGGGATTAACTTGCCCTTCTTTGGGATAAAGTGTTGCAATTTGATTGCTACATCTACTGATTATCACTCCAATTGTCTCATTTCGCATATTTAGACTTTACATCACATTTAGAGTATTTGCCACTCATGTGGCATGTTTCCCTTGTTGTTATTTGTTTTTCTGACTCATTGTTATTGTCAGAGTTCACTGTCTTCGCTTCTTCAGTTTCTGACAGTGAACTCCAGGTAATGTACTCGAAATAGTCTCAATACAAAGTTTCTGACAGTGAACTCCAGCTAAGGGTGAATCCAGCTGTTAACATAAAGGTGTCTTTAAGATCAATAGTATGATCCCAGGGTTTTCTTATCAGCATTCTTTTGGAGTCTTTCTCCTCAAACACCTTTAACCATTTGTGGAAGCATGCCAGCACCATCTGTGCAGGAAGCCTTTTTTCTTCTTTAGGTGATTCTATTGCCACTCTTACATGATACACCATCCAGGTGTTATCTTGTTCTTCCTTATCACAGCTTGCCAGGAATTCGCTTCTATCCTGGAGCATATGACAAGATCAAGGGCAGTGGGTGAACTTTAGGTTCCCAGATCTCCAGTCAATTTCCAGGTTGTGCTTTTTTAACCAGTTATACCCTATTATCAGAGGGAACGTGTTTCTTGGCCCAGGTCTTATTGATGAAGGTGACATTGGCACTGCTGTCTAAGAGAGCTTCTACTGTGTTCCAGTCATGGTTCTTCTGGTCAGGGGATATATGTATTTTGAGTGATATCTTGTTTTTTGTTCTTGTTGACTGAATAAAGAGTTCTTTCAGAAAGGGTGTTCCTTCTTCCTTGGGGTTATTGTTACAAGAGGAATCAAGTATGCATTTCTGGTCTGCACTGTGCTCTTCAAGAGATGCCTCTGACCATGTATCGAATGTGTCCATAATGTCCAAGGAAGAATACCTATTGCTGACAAACTGTTTTTCTGGTTTCAGTTCACCTTGCCTTTCCCCTTCTGTTGGAAGGCCCTTCTTATGAAATACTCCTGCATCTGATCAAACATCTTCCCCTTGATTTCATTCCAGAGGTCCAATACTTGGGGATTTTCATTGGCTACCTCCCATTGTGTGGCTCCTTCCATTTTTGGAGCAGTTCTTGTAGGGGCTTGTGATGTCTTTGCACCTCTGGCATTATGGTTGCCTTTTTGGCATTCCTTTTTATATTTGCCTCTGAGCCATTTGTATTTGGGGTAAGAAATTTTCGGTTTTGGACATTCTTTAAGGAGATATCCCATCTGTCCACAGTTGAAGCATGCCCCTTTGGGTGCAGATGAAGAGGATGAGGAGGTGGCGGTGGTCCTTTGATAGGAGGAGAAGAACATTTTTCCCATGTTCTGACCTGTGCACATTTTGTAAGCTTCGAACACCTTCCTGATCTTTTTTATCTGGGTAAGTGTTGTGGAAATGTAAAGAGAGTGAGTGTTGGTTCTGAAAAGCTCTTGGCAGATTTCATCGTTTACTGCCTGTTCCAACAGCACTACTCCATGTTTGTCAGACAGGTTGACTCTATTGTTAGCTGCCTGCCATTTAGTGAGGAAGGTGTCTATGTCATCTCTTCCTTGCCAAAGTTTGGTAATGTTCACCATGGCCCAGTCACAGTGAAGCATTGGCTTCATGAGCCCTTCGAATTCTGTTTCAAACTCATCCCAGTTCTTGAACATAGTTCTTCCTTATAGAACCTTTTCCAACTCTGATTGCACTCAGAGTCCTCCCTTCTGTCCCTTAAGGCATGACAACACCACTCTCATTCCTTCTATGAGCTTGATGTTGTACTCTTGTTCTCATGTGGTCAGATCTAGCTTATCTATGCTGTCATTGTATTTGGCTTTTGTCAGGAAGAAGGGGTTTGAGCAGAGCCAGGATCTCATCTTGATCCACTACTTGTTGAATTTGGCTTTTGACCTGTTATATTCTCCTGGGTCTTTGAATGCTTGTATTTTACTTCCTTTTGTATGTGGGGTATTCACCCATCCTATGTTTATGGCTGCCAAGGCATGCTACGCTTGGTCTCTTTGCTCCTGCATTGTTCTTAATGCTTGGGCTTGAAGGTTCATCTCAGTAACCATCGTCTGCATCTGGTTCCTGAGTGCTTCAAATTGTTCTTTGTATGACATGATAGAAGGGGGGGAAATAGATTTATTTGGGTGGCTATCTCTGCAATGATACGCAAGGGGCTGCTTTCAGTCTCCTACTAACCCAAGGCCTTACTTCTTGGCCTTCTTCAACAGATATGATGTGCAGAGGAGGAGCGAGGGTCTGATCTCACTTTGGAGGTGTAGGGATATACTCTCTTTGCCCACTTCTTTTTCAGGCCTTCCTCTGTCTGGATTCCAATCTCTGATACGTCTTGTTTCTCTCCTAAGGGTTTTGACAGTTGGCGCCCTTTCTTCAGCTCTCTGATATAAGCTGTTCTGTCCCCACCAAACGTATCTAATGCCTCTGCTATACCATGAAGTTCTAATCCTTTTCCTTCTGCTAAGTCTACCAGATACTCTATTTCCAGCAGGAGAATTGGGCCTTGTAACTCCTCGAAGAAGTTGGGGGTGGGAAGGTTTCAGCACTGTCTTTGTTATGCTTGTTCAACGAGGTTGTCAATGGTTTGGATGAAGAGGTCGGCCTTTTGTTTGAACCTGGAGTAGGTTTCTTCTACCTCTGGGTCGAGGCAGGGTTCTTCTGAGGCAAAGAGATCTAAGGGGGGCATGGAGGAGATAGAAAAGTATGAAGATGACACTAGTCCTGTTTGAAACGAAAACAGAACAGAAAGGAATAGGGAACTGAGTAGCGGCCTTGTAAGTCTGTCCTGATTAAGGGAAAACTCCAAGACAACCAAACTGAGGACCGTTGTCCCAGTTGGTGTCCCGTATATAT
>JBBPTS010000086.1:0-43538 GCA_038094235.1 Fistulinella staudtii | reverse complement strand
ATGGGGAATGATGAGCAGGCCACCAGTCGACGACTCGGATCATTGGATTGCCCTGATGCGTGGATGCCAAGGTTTTAAAATTCGGAATTTATCCTAAGCTTCGCAAAAACAAAGGTAACCCTATCCCGTAACTCCCCGTAGGTTCTGACGAGCTGTCTTGTTTCAGAGTGGCAGGTACTTTGTTTTCTATTCACTCTTCGAATGTGCAATGGCGCAATAGTAGCAAGGATAGAGTCGGTTCCATATCGAACAGAACGACGTTGGAAACAATACCTTCATTCTGCGACATGGAAAGGTCGCTCATCCACTATTTTAATAGATACAAGCACTGCTACAGTTGATACGAATTCAAATGATCCATAACTATCATGTCCCCTTTTCATCCAGTGCAGTGAGCTTAGCAAGAAACACTTGCAGTGGGCAAGCCGCTGTTTCCCAGATATACCCTCGGTCATGGTCAGCGATATACCTATTTTTTTTCTCCTTTCCACAACCATCAGTCGGTCGGTTTCGGAGGGCATAAAAGTAGCGAGAAGTAACACCGGACTGCCATTTTTTGAAGGTGGTATGGAGAAAAAGGAATGTAATCACATTATGATAATACCGAACCTGGTCCGCAAGGCGACCCGTCGTCATGACATTCTTAGCAGAAGACATTTCCTGAGGACATCGGCGTGAGCAAGATAAACTTTCTTAACACCATCCCCTCCTGCCGCCCCGAGCAGAGTGTTTCAGGGTCGATCAGCGCGCGAATCAGCCTGGGACGAAAACGGATGGGCGCACTTGTTCCCCCGCAAAAATCGAACTCGCGGTGAATATGAGCAAATGCACCGATGAGTTGTTGCACGATCAGTGGGAACCAATGTTGGTTAGCATGAGTGAGCCTACTTAGCTTGACGTGATCCGATTGCGTGATCGTGCTTACTAGCTAGGGATCCGACCGTCGTTCAAACTAGACATTGAAACCAGGGCGTGATGTAAGCTGACGACAATAGTTACTTCGTAGGCACCATACCCTGCTGAGACCACCAGCCGCAACGAAAGTGAAACCAGTATGATCGCGGTGACGTTCGATTGCTTCTTAATGTTTAAAACCAGCCTGGCAGTTAGCTAATTCCCCACAGCACGCAGTTCTCAGTTTACTAACCTTTTGTATGTTGCCTTTCTCTTCGAGCCGTATGTCAAAGGCGGTTCTCCATCTCGAGTGCCTAAGTAAATTGGTCGCGACTGAATAATCATACCTCGACCTTATTTCATCTTTTGCTGCTATAATGTTGTGAGTGCATGCTACATTTCTCCCCCTTTCACTTTGTTCTAGTATCAGCACTATCTTCTCCTCTGCAGGTCTCGTCACTATTAGTAGGGCACCCCGCTCAATTCATATCGTCGTCATTGCTGACGAATGGTGCAACGGGAAGCCACTAATAAATGCTAAATTCCAGCCTTTTTCGAGAACGTCAGCTCATAGTGTAAACTTGTTGACATACCATCGACGTACATGTGTAGCGCAGTATATATCGCCTGTAAAAGATCCCTTGAACACGTATGTTACATGGAGCTTGGTTATTCGTCCATAGATCAATTTTTTTATTGAGCGTGCACTAATTGAGCTGTTTCCACGCACGCGAAGACGCCAGTTTTCGTGGTTAGAACCACCACAGCTCAGAAGAGAAAGTACCTTGTTTCACAAGCTTTATGTAAACTAGATGCCGGAGGCACAGACGCCCACGACGGTATCACTATCTGGGCAGATGCTAGGCAAAATGTCTTACTCTACTCTCTTGTTCTCACCCATCGACCATTATCCACGGAAATACGCTAGTAAAGTGGAGTTACGAAACTTATTGATGCAGTTTTGTCGACGACTTCAAGTTAATAAACAACAGATCGACTGCTGATACCGACCGTGCCGTGGTGGGCTGCTAGTGGTATGTTCACTGTCACTGGTGGGACCGGTGCCTTGGCTAACAGTTTTGGCGCGCCAGAAATACTCGTCTTTTCAGGAGAAATGTCGATACATTCCCTAGGGAACCCAGACGTCCGCGACTCCACGCCTCTCAAGTTGAAGATTGCAGGGCAGCAGTGCACCCGTTACAATCGCACTTTCAGGACTCTGTAAACAACACCTCGCTCACTGGACTGTCAATATAGTACTCGAAGTATCTATGGCCATGTTGTGCTAGGTCAACTTGCCAAAGGCGAAATCACCTGACTGAGCTGCTGACCCTGTTCATTAACTTCGCTGTTGCGACAATTATGGGCGAGTATCCAAGGTACCCAGAACATGCGACTCGAGATAACAATGATTTGGTCGCACAAATACCAAAGTACGGTCCGACATGAAGCCAAGAATTCCGTCGCAGGAAAGAGGGGGGGTCGCAAGTCGGCCCCCCGGACCTGCGACACTACCCTAAAATGGTTCAATGCGTTAGGCTTCAGTTGGGCGTTGCGCCCGTCTCTTGTTCGCTTCCTCCACATCGCTTCTGTTCTCCAAGCTTGCTGCGTCTGGTAAAATGTATCTGGCCATGCCAGGTTCGAGTCCCCGACGCCACAGAAATTGAGAAATGGGAATCGCGACTCACAAAAGTGTTCCTAGATGAAAGGCACATTCGAGCATGTAGGCGCACAAAGCTACTTCTGAAAGGGATGCTATGTAAGATGCAGCATTTTATCCTCCACCGACTTGTCACGACACTATTGTGTATAAAAATAGTGCAACCGAAGCAATGTTTACCTGTTCATAACGCCCTCAATTCTACTGATTCATTTCACCCCATGATTCGATGCTGTCGTCACTGTTTGTAGAAATTTGTGGGAGGCGGTGGTTGACGTCATTTTGCGCCATCGTGAAACGTTTTGAGGATTTTAATGGCATCATCCAGGACAATGCGGAAGACGTTCTGCGCGTAGGTGCCCGTGGCATGCCGCTCAACTGACTTGATCTAGCCTTTTGAGGGGTGCTCGGAGGCGAAATAGGTACCTGCTTTACCGGCGTCAAGGGCATCCGGGCAGTCACCGCAGTTCTCGATTCTTCGATAGGTAACCTCGGAGAACGACATCAAGGGACCGCACAAGTCAACGTGTCGTGGGTTTGGGCACCCGGTCACTTACCAAGAAATTTCCGTCACTTGCTCGTATGTTTTCTCTACCACCACGAGGTAGCACGCTGGCATCGGCAGCCAACAACGTATATCCGGGCTGACCCAGAAGCGGAGATAAGGTGACCGCTGGAGCAGAGGTGAGGGTGTGCCTCAGTTCCGGTGCGCCATTGATCGGCGACGACCAATATTCAAGTGGATTGTCGGTATTGCTCGACCTGACTGCAGCTGTATTCACGTCGGTTGGCAGTATTTTGCTTGTGCCATCCAGGTGTGTTGTTTCCATGACTCTCACGAAGGAAAAGGGTTCTCCGCTGGAGATGCTATGCGCTCCCTGATCCAAAAAACGTGCATCCCAACTGCTGCGGTTGCTTGCCTGACTAGGTACACCATGTCTCAGCGGGGACGAGGACGATGCGGAATGTCTGTTTGTGTTGCGTCCTTGGGCATTCGATAGCAAGAATGGGCGCCAGCGGAAGTCGATAGTGTCAAGATCTAACTCATAAGACTCGGGCTGGAGAGGGTCAGATAGCGAAGGGTCTTCGGTCGGTGAATCGAAGTAGACCGGATGGGAACGAGCAAGGGTCGGCCCTGGAGTCACATACACGTTGGGGCTACCGTTGCCACCCCCAAGTGGTTGAGAACATTGACTAATGTAGCCTATTCGAGGGTGTTCCTGAAAGTCCGAGGGAAGGTCGTTCTGAACGAGGTGTGAATGTCGCTGGGCGATTTGCGGCAGTTCGATTGCGTCATCTGGACGTAAGTATGATGCAAGGAATCCAGGAGGGTGCATCTGTTTCATATCAGCGACATGGGAGGTCACTTGCCGGACTAAAGGATTCTGTAAAGGGCCCTTGATGACACTGGCAGAGCCTCCTGTTAATTTGTGAACCGGAGCAAAACGGCCGGGAATCGAAAACGGTGGAACATCAGTTGGTGCCTCAGACTGTTGTAGAGACAGTGCAGGATCTGTAGGGACAATGGATAAAATATTTCTTTGTGCATTCATTATGGGAACCAAGTGATGAGTTGCGTCAACTCGCTCTTCAGGTTCCGTATCGGACTCGAAAGGTGAAAATGCGAATAATTCTTCGGCATTAGAAATAGACAGCATTTCCATCGTAGGCGAATCAAGTTTGGATTCTTCATCCATGTAGGAAGGCGAAATCAATCCTCGCAAGGGATGGCCTGCTTCTAAACTATAGAACGTGTTCGCGAGCCAATCGGGGAGTGGAATCCTCGCTTCCTTGGGTGGTGTCTATATGTTGGAAATGGGAAAAGTACTCGAATTCGGGAGAAACGGAGCGCATATACGCATACCGCAGGTCTCTGGAATCCATCATAGTGCTGCCGGAGAAAGATAGAAGGCTTTCTCGTTTTCAGCAAGGAAAATTCTTTGCCTAGTGTCCCTGGGTGGAAATTGCTGTAGGTATCCACCAGCATCTTTTGGACGTCGTGACTGCTGCCGGAGGAGATGGTGCCCGAAGACTGCGTTCTCTTGCGCGACGAGACTGTACTGTATGAAAGCACGGAATTGACCGATTTGATCATGCGATCAAAACGTGCGTTGAGGCCGGAACCTTTTCGCCGTTTGGCTGGCCTTAGGCTGTGCTCTGCAACATCTATGGGAATGCTTTGAGCACAATGAGAGTGAGCTAGCAGGTGTTATCGTAAGACCTGTTGCGTTTGCTCGTCGCATGTGCGAAATCTTGGTGCTGAAGGTGCGAAAGTTAGCAATCAGTCCGATGACGCGACTCGCTTAGCGCAGTACTCACCTTGCGTACGACAGGCTCGACGCCTCGTCGTCCAAGCCCACCAACGGCGCGCCAGCCGTGCGCATTCGTGGGGAATGGTACACGGCAAACAACAGATAAGCCGGGAGGATACTATGCTGGCATCCACGGCAGGCGTTATCTAAGCGGTATTCATTCTTACGGAGATATCGGTGACCTACTACTACGTATCAAAGCCACGCACGGCAATGAGAGCCGAACTAGGACTTGACAAAGTACCTACGTGTCCAACTGAACTCTTACTCAGCCTGGTAAGTGAAAGCTCCGTCAACGCATTTGGCTTATAGTCGGAGGAGAGTGGCTTATTGTCTCCGTACCCGCAGATACCATGAAGAAACCACCTATGCTCGAGGATGCAAGCCAACACATTCATATCCCATTGCTCACCGATGACTCCCTTCCGGATGACAGCCTTCCTCTGTATACTCGTGCCATGCCTCGTGCGAGTGGCTCATACCAGTGGAAGCGAGGACTCCTCATTAGCTCCCTTTGCCTTCTCATAGTGCTCATTCATTACCACCCGTGGACGTGCCTATTACCATCCCATTCGCTCCCTGTTAACCCTAATCCTGCTGTGTTGGTTACTGCTGACCATGGCGCCGTCGCAACAGAGAATAAACGGTGTTCAGAGATTGGAGTCGACGTGTTGAAGAACGGAGGAAACGCCATAGATGCAGCCATCAGCGCCTCGTTTTGCATCGGCGTCGTCAACATGTTTTCGTGAGTCTGCTTTTTAACAGCCCGCCCACTAGTACTGATCCGGAATCACGTGCACAGATCTGGTATTGGTGGCGGTGGTTTTATGACCGTTCGTATACCCCCCACAACGGCAGATGCGTCTTCGGAGGTGTTTACAATTGATTATCGCGAAACTGCGCCTGCGTTGGCAAACAAGACAATGTATATTGGCAATCCCGAAGCGGCCATGTTTGGTGGTTTGTCAGTCGCAGTACCGAGTGAACTTCGTGGCTTCGAAGAGGCTCATCGTCGTTGGGGACGCTTGCCCTGGAGTAGACTTGTGCAGCCAAGCGTCAAACTAGCTGCGGAATGGACCGTGGATCCAGAACTCGCCAGGAGGATCCAGGTATGTTGTCACTACATAGATTTTTCGCTGGTTGATGGGTCATGTACAGATGTTCGCGCGCCTTATGCTAGGCAATGACGACTTTCGTGCGATTTTTGCCCCAGAGGGAAAGTTGCTTCTTCAAGGGGAAATAATTCGGCGTACAAATTACTCCCGTACTCTCGATATAATTGCAAATGAAGGTCCGGGTGCGTTTTACAAGGTGGGGTTCCATTTTCTGTGCCCCCGGATGATGGCAGTTCAATTAAATGCCAATAACAGGGTCCCATCGCTGATGCAATCATTCGTAAAGTTCAAGCAACAGGTGGTATTCTTACACATGCGGACCTCGAGAACTACACCGTCAAGGTCGAACGTGCGCTTGAAGGGACTTACCACGATAAGAAAGTGTACACTTCCCATGCACCTACTTCGGGCCCTGTGCTTCTTCACATGCTGAATTTACTTGAGCGATTTGATTTGATCGGTGAAGGCCGGACGCCGTTGAACGTGCACAGAATTGTGGAATCGATGAGGTGTAAGCACATGAACTCATTGCGCGGGCCATTTCTCATGCTCTCAACATCGAACAGTTGGGTTTGCAGCACGGTAAGCTAAAATAGAAAGAAAGTCTACACGGTCAGAGATTGATTATGTCTTAGAACAAGAATAGGGGACCTCTCTTATTACACGGGCACCAAATCCCGCATCGCGGAAATTCCAACCAAAGAATTTGCTGACTTGATTGCCGTTAATCTCACCGACGTGAGAGTCTTTCTGCTTTGCCTGTTTTTCGTTGTTGTGATGTTACCCTCAAGGACCGAACTCATCCACCGGAATATTACAACCCCGAATTTGATGTCGAAACCGATCATGGCACTGTACGTATTCCCCGTGCCCAGGTTGCGGCTGCTTAGTCTCTGTTGGACAGAGCCATGTTTCGGTGGTTGACCAGGACGGCATGGCTGTCGCGTTGACTACCACAGTGAATTTGATCTTTGGCTCTGCAGTGCTCGACCCGGAAACGGGTGTTATTTTGAACGACGAGGTGAGGATCATATGCGAAACACGTCACAAGCCCGTTTTGACTCATTGTGTGAAGATGGACGATTTTTCAATCCCTGGGGTTTCGAATGGATTTGGCTTACGTGCATCCCCGTGTAAGTTGCTCGGTTTGAAATATTCAATCTTTAGAGTGTAACTCATCATTGGCGCAGACAACTTCCCTGAGCCTGGCAAGCGGCCTTTGTCTTCTGTCACGCCCACGATCGTGGAGCATGCTAATGGATCATTGTATCTCGCCATTGGTGGTTCCGGTGGATCACAAATCCTTACCGCGGTGCTACAGACAATATTGAACTTGGATTGGGACATGGACGTTAGCCAGGCCGTCGAGTATGGACGTGTACATGATCAGCTCTATCCGCTGCGTGTCTCCGCGGATGATACTCTTCCTGAAGATGTTTTCGATAGTCTTCGCGACAGGGGACATAATCTGACGGGTACGTTCGCTAGTGGACTCTTGTCATCATTGGTCTCGCTCTGTTCTTCCGCTAACGTACCAGCAACTAGTGGCGGACATCAATCGTATTGCCGCAGTGGTTAACGCTGTTGCCAGCAAGAATGGCAAGATATACGGTACGCGGTTAAAAGTTCGCACGGTCCCGTGGCTGATTGATGCAAACTCATAGGGGCGAGCGATTCGAGGAAGAATGGGATTGCGGCGGGATACTAGCCACTTTTCTGCTTCTCCAGGTAGAGGCGATGTAGATGATGCCCAGCCAGATTGTATAGATACTAATGGCGTAATATCATTCGGCATGGTTGTAATATTTTAATGACGTGGGTGGCTTTTCAGCGCGATTAAAGTTCCGGGGGATAGGTCGATTGTGCTAATCCAACTTGGGGAGCAACCTTGTGACCATCAGCTCCGTATGTTGGTCAATAGAAGATGACGTAGAGCTGCCTTGAGGGGATGAGTGCAGCTGCGGATTCTACTCGGTTGGCGGTTGCAAATATGAAAGTATGAACCAATCGGATCATCCCACCGCATTCAGAGACTTTGATGAATCAAAACAAGGCAAACTCGTTCATCGGGTGCAATCCCATTACCAAAGCGTCAAGTCCTATTGAACTTTGCTCAACGTGACTTTGGTGCGACCTCGTTGGACCTTTCGACGCTCTTTCCATCGACTTTAAGCCCCTCGGCGTGTTTCTCGCTTCATGGCAGACGCCGACTGGGACCTCATTTCCTCCTATGCCGGACTTCTTTGTCTCGCGAGCGTTGCCATTTACTGCGGTGCATTCAGCTCGCTGCCGGTGCGTATGGAATATAGTCCCATCATGTACTTTCACCACAGTTTTGCATAGAATAGCCCCGGTCAACGAACCGCCCAACGACCATATAGTATCCTCGAGGACGAGGACGACGAAGAGGACATACCAGACCGCGTGTCTTCAGGCGACGCGTGGCTTTTCCCGATCGTGAGTGTCGTGGACAGTTGCAGTCGTCAAAGGGTATAGCGCTTATGAGTTTTCACATCCTCCAGGTTGGCTCCGTGGCGCTGTTTGGTTTGTACATGGTGGTCAAGTACGTGGGCAAAGAGTGGATCAATTGGCTGCTCGGTTGGTATTTCTCGGTAGCAGGGGTGGGAAGTGTATGGAAGGTGCGTCAAACAATTTCCATTCTATTCCTAGTCTGTACATGCGCTTGGTTTGTGGGTTGCACTGACCATATGGACGGTGAGCCAGTCTGTCGTGTCGTTGGCAAAATTCGTGATCGGGCGGGAGCAATGGAGGAAGTTTGAGCGGAATAGATTCCTCCTCCTGAGGGGACCCCGAGGTGTGTCGAACACGAACGCTCCGCTGTGACTGATCCAACACTTATTGTTCAGAGGCCGTCTCCCTATCATTCCGAATGCCAACGTTGCTGTTGTTGCCGGTCGGCATGCTGCCATCCATTCTTTATAGCTTGTCTAACGGATCTCGCAAATCTGCGTTGCTGTCAGACATCCTTGCTTTTTCCTTTTCGCACAATGCGTTGTCGATCTTGAAATTAGACTCGTTCCAAACGGGATGCATCCTCCTGTCAGGGCTGTTCATTTATGACGTCTATTGGGTGTTTGGTACGGAAGTGGTAAGACATAGTTTGAGGACGGTAGGACGCTGACTCATGCTTTCTAGATGGTGAAGGTGGCCACCTCCCTTGATGTGCCAATCAAACTTCTCTGGCCTAAATCAATAATGTTCGGTACTGAAAGAGGGTTCACGATGCTTGGCCTGGGTGACGTTGTCATACCCGGCCTATTTATTGCCCTGGCCCTCCGTTACGACCATGCTTGTGCGCAGAAGGCACAGATGGCTTTCACAAAACCCTACTTCCTTGCCACACTGACAGCATACGTGGTGGGACTTGTCACGACCATGGCAGTGATGCATACGCTGGGGACTGCCCAACCAGCCTTATTATACCTTAGGTAAGTGGACCCCGATAACTCCCCTTTTTTCGCGTCATTTGCTCATGTTTGGTGCAATGTATAGTCCGGCATGTATTCTGTCATTGGTCGCAACGGCGGTTGTGCGTGGGGAACTGGAAGATGTATGGAGGTGGTCAGATGATCCCGAACTGTCAAAACAGAAGAGGGGACAGGAAGCAACTGTGGAATCTCGGGCGTTGCCTGAGGCTCAAAACGGTATTAGTACGCCACCGCTGAATAGCGGCCCTGATGGGTGTCATGTGGAAGCGGCAACGGAAGGAGGGGAAGAGGACGTCGCGGATGAGGTCAGAGCCAAGAAGCGCAAGGGTAAAGGGAAGAGAAAGACGTGAGGAGGAGAGTGCTTGATGTCCATCAGGAGGGACAAGACAAGTAGAAAGTATTTTGCCGGCATCTTGACAGGTTGCCGCAAACGAACCAACTTGAAGGCTGGTCGGACATATGCTGGGCGCCGCTGTGAGAATGTAGATTCCATGACGATGCGTATGAAGGATAGCCAAGTGGGGTAACGTCATATGGTTTGTCTCACGCCGTACTCCAACCTTGTCGTAAGATGATCCCGCGTGCCTGAAGCCAAGCGATAGAGATCAACGGTATGGGTGTGTGGATGAGGTGAGTTGTAGCATAGGATGTCGATAAATATGTGAGATTTGATGCATGCGACATGGAGTGGGCTGATCTGACTGTGGAGTGGGGCGAGCAGGTCTCATTATGCTGCGGCCCGGACCGGGTTTGATGGTAACTCGCTAAGCCAAGGGCAAATGGGACTTTGAGAGAGCAATTCTCAGGCTCATACACGTACAGCTGTCAAGGGGAAGGAACCGGGCGAAAGGGCCCGTAAAGGAAATAGGGGTCAGTCGTTGGCAGCAGCGTATGCCGTCACCCACTGGACGCATGTTGAGTCCGAAAGCAGGCGGCGCAAGACTTGTACAGAAAAGCGTGGTATTTGACAGAATACAGTATCCGACGGTCGTCAGAGGCATCAAATAGGGAACTGGGAAACGAAAGGGTGAGGTAGAGGAGCGATCTGCACGAGACGACCGTCGTAAGCGTACGGACGTGCATGTGGGGTCTGTAGTCGACATCGGATAATGCCAAGGACACGGTGAAGGGAAGAGGTTGGTGATGGGCTATTCAGAGAAAAAGGGTCCGTCCGTCGGAGGAGAAGAGATGAACAATGAGGCGTCGAGCGGGAGAAGGCCTGAGAAAGGGAGGAGATGCCAAAAATATGTGGTAGGAGGAGATGGGGGATCTGAGAGAGATCGGAGAGATCTGATCACGGAAAAACTGGCAGGCGTTGTTAAATGAACGCCACATTTGACCGTGGAGGATGATCGGAGGGGGGTGAATGCAGGAGGAGAATGGAAGGCGCTTCCGAGAGATGACGGCAATAGAGAAATAAGACGACACCGAGGATGCTCATAACGAGCAAGTCGAATAACGTAATTATGTTCGCGCTGTTTGCACGTGCCGCCAAAGAGAAAAGGCGAGATGCCAACGTCTCAGTTGCGAGCGTACCATGAGGACGTAAAACACGGGAGGGTCGGACCCTGGACAGCGCGGGAGGACATGTGAATTCGTGTGAAAAGTTGGGGGGTCGCTATTCTGAATATGGAATATAATCATGCGGGGTCCTGCTAAATTGGCGACGGACGGTAGCGCGTGTCAGTTGTATGTGCCTTGCAGACCTTGTCCCTTGCCTCTTCAGCGTTGTCGAAGGCGCACCCTTCGTCTGCTGATATTTCGGTCTCCATCGTTTGCTATTTTCTTTTTTTCATAAAAAGATTTGTCTGAACCAAAGTGTGGACTGTTTTGCAAACGGTTTTCAAGTTGCCCACGACGCCCGCCCAGAACGGACTCGCCTGCGTTTCGTATGTTGGTCTCCTCCCTCATCAGCGGGTGCGGCTGATCTCTTGTCTCTGTCTGGCCGTGTATGCTTCTAACAGATCACGACGTCCCCTTTCCCTCCTCCCCCCATTCCGATTCTCCCCCCTCCTCCTCCCTCCCATTCATGCTCACTCACCACCATTCTTCTGATCAGCACGCCTCCATGCAACCCCTCTCAAACGATGACTGGGGAAACATATTCTCTACCCCACTCTCCCCCGCCCTTTTTGCAAACCTCGCTGCCAACGGTGTATTCCCCGTCCCAAACTCCATCCCCCACGACCCACACCGTCATATCCTCTCAAATCCCAGGCTCAACCCGCCTCGCGATCACATCCCAGACTACCACCATGATCACGTCGCTTGGACCCAGCCTCTCCCATCCCATCATCCCCAGAGAGTACACCTCCAAAAGCACCTCCCTTCTCTCTCCACCGTGTCACTGGACACCCTCAAGTCCTCTCACGATGCCCCCCTATCTTCTTCCCTCCCCCAGGAAATGTCCCTTCGTGACCGCAAGCCTCAGCGTATACCTATCCATGTGAGCTTTCTTCTTCATCGGGCCCAGCGTCACTAACTTCACGTAGCAGGGTTTCGATCATCCCTCATCACATGCGACCCGTCCTCGGGGACCCGATGGTACCGCAGATGCTTTTATCCACCCTGACCCCCCTTCAATACCTTCAGTAGGTTATCAAGCCTATAACCACCCCATCGAGCGCTCCAACGTCGGCATACCCCCTTCCTTGTGGATGTCTCCCACCTCTGCCCACCCCGCCTCTCCGTCCATATATTCACCGCTCACCCAGCTATCCATACCACAGAATGGCACAGTTGCGCCTGATCCATCGCCCTTGTCCAGTCAGGTCCACGTTTCCCCTTCCATGACCGCTTCCCTTTCCGTGGATTCCAAGTCCGCCATTCTGTCTGACCTCTTTTCTGACGACCTCTTCAGCACGTCATCCCACGATCCCGGTCCAAGTTCGTTCACTTCGCCCAGATTATCGGGTTCTCCCGATATTCAATCAAATCCTTTTCCATCCATCGAAACAGATCCGGAGAAACTTGCCAAGCAGGACCCCCTTGCTACCCAGGTCTGGAAGATGTTTGCTCGAACGAAAGCTAACCTTCCTCACGCGCAGAGGATGGAAAATATTACGTGGCGAATGATGGCCCTCGCACTCAAAAAGAAGAAGGAACACGAGGATGCCTCCACGCCCCCTCAAAGTAGCGTGTCGATCAAAACCGAGAATCTGCTCCCTAGTCCCTTGCTCAATCACCTTGATCCTTCGATTTCAGAGCCCGCTGACGAGGAAAGGGGTAGATCCTTTGCAAAGGGTAAGACCAAGGTGCAGGTCATTGGGTTCGACGGCACCAACCAGGACGGCACAGAAGATGACGAGTACGTAATAACTTTTTACGTTGCTCTTGGTGATGCGAATCTGCTTCAGCGTCGAGCCGATGGACTGGCGGGCTATGAGCAGGTCAAGGTCTCGCATTTCCATGGACTGGCGTCCCCAGAGTCGCTCCCGCTCGCGTCCACCCCCATCCGGCATGCAGTATGATCATGCAGGCATGCACAGTCAGTTTGAGGCTCGGCAACCTTTCCCAAGTACTCAAGGGCGGGCGGACAAGTCTCCTGAGCGAACGGTGCGGCGTTCTGTAGAACTTACGTCATCACCTAGCATACGGATACCAGGCGCTTCCACACTATCTTCATCGCGCCCTCCTGCGACGTCTTCTACGGGACCCATGTGCTCCACACTATCTGCCATCTATGAAGGCAAGGCGGGTCACGAGATTTCTCCGTTTGGCAGTCCCAGTCACCCCAACACTCACGCTAATCAATTTGACCATACATTGCCCGCACTCAACACGCCTGCTTTTCATCCTTCTTCACTCCCTTCTTTTGGCCTCCATGGGCCTTCCAAATTCCCCCATGACGACCATTCATCAAAGCCCCGTGCGTTCCCAAGACATGTGCGCAAGACGAGTTTCGATCACACTGTGGAGCGCGAAGGCATATTCATCGGCCCAAGCGGTAGGCATCAGGTGAATGGCAAACCATTGTCGCCGGATAGCCTTGCGGGGCAGAAGCGTCGCGCAGATGCACCGCATGCAGAAAGCATATTACGGGCTGATCCATCAAATATTGAAGGCAATCCTCGCTCAGCAAAACCTCTAGAGCCAGATCAGTTCGTCAGCAGCAGTTCTTTCCCATCTACCGCTTTCAACTTCAGCTTCCCGCCGTTTGAGGGGATGTTCGACTTCACCTCACCAGGAAGCGCCATATCACATCATGAATTCCCACACATGTTGTCAAGTGCCGAGAATACAAGAGCATCTGATTTACACTTTCATGATTCTGCGCCGCATTCTCTGAGCGCGCCTACTTATTCGCCCTCAGTGGGTTCTCCCCCCGGTGTCAACGAAGGAATTTCCGCTGCTGCCAACGCAGCAATGACCGAGGGCTACGTGCAACATATGAGCGCGACTGGCTTTGCCGCTGACGAGGGTGTCGACTACCGTCTCCTTGGGTTCCCTTTCCCATCGCTAGACGGCGGTATCAACCTTGGCCAGGGGCCGTATACCCACGTTGACCCAACTCAGATTCTGCCCGCGGAACATGGGGACATGGTGTTGCAAAGTTATCATGCCAGCCCCACTAGCGATTGGGGTAATGGACTCCCCTCGTCGGCCGCTTCTCCTGAGCCCTATGTCACATCTAATGCTTCATCCCCCCCATCTATTGAAGGCGGTAATGTCATCAATGCTCGGGCGCCTAATCGCAAGATATCATCTACCAATCGCGTTGCTCAGGGGGTGCACAGGAAGAGGTCGACGGCCAACGCCACCGTTGCCGTGTCGAGATCGTCGACAAGCACTCCCGAGCTGACTACGGAGGGTAGTAGTAGTGCTACTGCCAAGGGAAGCAGTGATGATGGCGAGCAGCCCCCGACGTCATGTACTAACTGCCAGACAACCAACACCCCACTTTGGAGACGTGATCCGGAAGGACAGCCCCTTTGTAAGTCCGTGTTCATCTGGGATTTAGTTTAGACTAACGAACGTGACACAGGCAATGCATGTGGTCTCTTCTTTGTGAGTACAGCCCACACCTTGCTATGAGCGAATCCTCATCTGGTGTAAAGAAATTGCATGGTGTTGTTCGGCCGTTGTCACTCAAGACAGATGTAATCAAGAAAAGGTATGCTCTACCCCATTGGCATATCTGTCTGTATTCACCGTTGTGCAGAAATAGGGCATCGGGCACGCCAAACGGGAGCAACTCTCGTAAAGGCGGAGGTGCTGGGTTGCCAAAGATTGCTGCATCGAGTAGACCTCGTTCTGCTACGACAAACACGTTGCCCACCGGGATCTCCACACGTGCTGCGCCTAGCAATCGGGGGATGAATGGGACCCTGCAGGCGGCCTCGGCAGCGGTGAAGCGACAGCGGCGAACGTCGACAGGATTGCCGAGTTCGTCCATGACACGTAAAGGCAACGAACCGGCCTTTTAATTTTGATATGAGGGTCAACGCCTACTGCGTGCATATATTTTCTTGACTGGAACGCAGAGTGCTATGTAGATATTTAGATTATTGATCTCCCCTCTCTCTTTTCCGTTCATTGCTGGCTTGTTCGCATGTTGTTGTATTGCAAGATATGCTGCCCTCATAATTTTATTCTAGCTGTAGAATAAGGATGTATGATTACGGTGGGGTCAATTCGCATCTAGACTCAAAGTTTGGCTAGCGAAATCTTCTGAGCCCGCAACCGTCGGACGTGTCCGGCTCCGTTTGACGAGCGACGACGACAACGACGACGACGACTGTCTACATTCTGGCCCGTGAGCTGTCGTCAACCTGGCATCGTTTTTTAAAAATGCGACATCTTCACCGCGTACTCCGGTGTACACCACTCTGCATCCAAAGGACGTAACAACCGCCAGCCGACGGCTCTCCCGCACGGAACTCGATTTTGAGCACGCCCTCCGCACCGGAGGCACCGTCGTCATCAGAGAGAGCCTCGACGTGAACGCCCTTGGCGCAGTTGACACACCCGACAGGGACCAGTGTACCATTCGCACTCAACAGCCCCCGACGCCCATCATCGTACCCCCCACACCACCCTACCCAGCCCAACCCCACTCTTCCTCCTCCTCCAACGAGATTTTCTATGACGCTGAGGATCCAGATATGCAGACAAAACGTCGATCCATCTATCGGTCACCCGGCACTTCCAGCAGCCCAGACCTGGCTACGCTCATGCGCAAGGCCAAGGAAAGGGGGGGTGTCGTCTGCCCCAGTCTCGCCGCAGCACAAAAAGAAAAGGACAAGCGACCAGAGGTACCCCCGCCCCTCCCTAGTGCCCCTGCCAGCTCAAGCTTTCGACGGTCTACGTCGACCCGCCCACGTTCGTCCACCAACTCGACATCGCCTGTGCCTCCAAGATTGTCGATCACGGCCCCGCCCAACAAACTTTCCAAACCCCCCAAAGACCCCGTCAGTCCCAGCGGATCGGACTGGGTCATGGCCAGCCCACGTTCGAGGACGACGTCCAGGGTCGACTATGACAAGGTGCGTGGTCTCTCACTTTCCTAGCGCTGCTGATTGATGTTTGCCTGCTTGCCTTGTCCAGACGACTAGAAACTCTGTCAAGGCCAAAACGAGCGCGTTTTTGGGTAAAATGCTTGGACAGTCCACACGCGATCGTTCGGTGTCTGTACGTCAATCCTTGGGCTTTCGCGTGCGAGTGTGTGTTGACGGCGTTGCAGCGCGCAGATGCCTCATCGGCAGGGTCTCTCCCGGGAAGACCGTCGCTATTTAATAGCTTTATACCCCCTGTGCCACCGCTGCCCGGAGATGTTCAACCCACGCCCGCACTATCCCCCATTACAGACGTATTCACGACTCCACAGCCACCTCCACAAAGCGAAAAACCTTTGCCGCCCATACTTGCCGGGCCGATGGATCGTGCTAGCAATGAGTCTGACGTGAGCTCTCTCGTTGTTGTAGATCCGGTATCTCGGAGGAAAGGTCGCACGCCTTCTCCCGTCGAGCGGCCTGTGGAATATGGGAAAATGGTTGGTCATGCCAAGCGCCGGAGTATGAGCGTCAGTGACCTAGATGTATTCAAACTAAATGTGGAGTCCTCTCCGGTACCGACGTTGCCACCCAAAGACCATAGCGCGCCCGATGGTCAAGGCTGGGATTTGTCCTCTTCGCTGCATGGTATATTAAGCGATTTCAAAGGGGTGCTGTCGACACTAGACCCTGATACGGGGACGTCGCTGCTCGATCTTCGGGATCCATCCACGTCTGGTCGCAGAGCTGCGTCATCCCCGCTGATCGCCTCCGCTGGCCAGGCACCTGTTTCATCTCATCTGGACGTAAAGTCCTCCACATTAACCCCTGTGCCGTCCACTCTAGGGGTTACCCTACCAACAGGATCATCCTCAGGGACTAAAGCGGCTTCCGCCTCACCGTCCAAAGATTCCTTGATGCCCGACTCGATCGGGCCTCCTCGAAAGTCCTCCCTCCGGACACCTGTGCGTTCACGATCAGGGTCTGGTCCACACCACCACCAGCAACAGCAGCAACAGCCGATGGGACTGGGTTCCCCGCGCGTCGCGCAGCTCAAGTATGGCGCTAGTGCCCTGCGGCACAAAGGGTACGGGGCTCAGATGCAGTCATCTTACCGCGACACGTCGAGGCTCCGTGTCCACCACTCCACTGCGTCCACGTCAGAGCCATCGTTAGTTCCGACGAGCGATGAACCACGCCCATGTACGTGTCTCGTTGCGTCCTCCTTTTGACAGAATGGCTGATGTGATGCCTTTTGACAAGCGACCGCATTGACAGGCGGTTCACACGAGGCGAGCGGTGACCCCGTCCTGACTCGTTATGCGTCCAATCCGTCCTTGTCGCACAAAGACGGCGAGGAGGCACAAGATTTGGAAGAGCATGGGAAGGAACTGGCAGCACGGTGTTATCAAGAAGACGACGGCTTCCGTGCCAAGGATAAGATCGCCGAGTGGTTGGGTGGCGCGTATGTGCATCCAGGGTGTTGCTTTGTGGACATGTTCGTTGATGGAATCTTTTTTTAGTGGCACTATCAATAAAACCGCACTTCGGTACTATATGGACTATTTCGATTTCGCGGGGTTAAGGTTGGATAACGCGTTTAGGTAGGTTGGATAGTGCAAGGGACGAGATCCGTCAGGGCTGATATCGGGTAGACGACTATGTTCCAAGTTGTACCTCAAGGCGGAAACGCAGCAAGTCGATCGTATCCTCGAAGAATTTAGCAGACGCTTCTGGGATTGTAATCCCAATCGCCAGTATGGAAGTGCAAGTGCGTATATGCATTTTTCTCTTTCATTCGGTAGCTCACGTATCGCTCTATGCAGGCGTCGTTCATGCGGTCACTTACTCGCTCCTGCTGTTGAATACCGATCTCCATGTAGCTGATATCACCACTCGCATGTCCCGGAACCAATTTATCCGGAATACCATGACGGCCATACAGATGCAGGTTCATCCCGCTCGATATCCCTCGACGACGGATCTGGACCTTGATGATACCAGTAGTGGCCCGGGGACCAATTCGGAAGGGACGGAGACGCAATCCGTTGCGCGGTCGAAGAGAAGTGCGAGCATCGCCAGTTGGAACAGTATTTCTAGAGATACGTTCGTGTCGTCGGGCGCGCTGTCGTCAGCGGCCTTGTCTGCTGTACAACCGTCATTGAACAGCAGTACGACGTCTTTCCAGCATTCGCCTGCCACGGAGTCCAAGTCGCTGGCTACATCGTTGCAGGTTGTGTATGACCGTAGCTGGGAGGTGGAGATGGAGGGGTTGCTCAAGGTGCGCTTTTTGTCGCCCTTGTCGAGAGATTCGGACGATGTTGATTGGACCGATGGGTGCAGGACATGTATGGGGCTATCAAGAGCCAGCAAATTTTGCAACCGACCGGTATGGATTCTCTGATCGGTCATGAATCGAGCGCTCACAAGGGCTCTGTACAGCTCACCATACTGTGGCACGCAGTCGAAGCTTGAGAGGGCCGCCCGATCGACTAACGACACTGAAACGGGGAAGTATTCGAGGCATTCAGTCCATCCTTGGTGCACCGCACAGTCCGTACAGCAGCAATAGCAGTATCGACGGACGAGCCAGTCCATCGCCTAGTTTTGCCACCTCAACACACGAAGTGAGGCCTTTCAGACTTTTTTTTCCGTTTTTTTCCTGAATCTCGGTCTAGGGAATGCACAGCTCTATGGCCACATTCCTCACGCCAGCCCTCGGTTTCGCTTCCAACTTATCGCACACGATTATACGTGAAACTCAGGAAGACGAGGATCGGAGCTTCCATAGTCAGGAATCCAACTCGACAAACATTAGCATCACGGATGAAGAACTTGCGCTGCTGGGTGCGCCGTGGGCAAAGGAGGGTATGCTCTGTCGTAAACAGTACTGGGAATCCTCTGGGAAGCGAGCCAAGTCCAAAAACTGGCTCGATGTCTTTGTCGTTATCCAGCGCGGTGAGTTGAACATGTTTACCTTTGGCGAACACGGAGGGGGCGGATCGGGCATTGTAGGTGGTGGTAACTGGTTGGTACGTCCTCGCACTTTCGTCGTAGCGTGACCGCTGCTGATGCACCGTAGGAAAATGCGACTCCGGTCGGAACAGTCCACCTCGCACATTCCTTGGCCCATGCGCTTCCACCTCCCGGCTACAACCGACAGCGGCCTCATTGCATGGTGTTGACGCTCGCCAACGGTGGTGTCTACTTCTTCCAAGCAGGTACGGAAGAGCTCGTCAATGAATGGGTCTCAACGTGCAACTACTGGGCTGCGCGGACGAGCAAGGAACCGCTCGCGGGTGGTGTATCGAATATGGAATACGGCTGGAATCGCATCACAGATCTACACTCGCGATCCGTTTCGGATAATGACTTGTCTCGCGACTTTGATCGCGCAGATACGTTGAGCGTCCGGAGCGGTCGGAGCAATCGCAGTAGGTTTGGATGGCGGGATGGGGCGGCGACCGTACGGGTGCCGCAATCGCCTTGGAAAGACCGGACGACGATCAGTGATTGGAAGCCACCGATACCGCCAATGATATCGAGTATACATGACGAGGAGACACAGTTGGAGGCGTTGCAAAAGTATGTGGGTACGTTGAAAAAGGATCTCCAACATCATAATGAGCTGCGGGAACCGATGGCTGTTCTGGTGAGTTATTCGTGTCTCCTTGGTCTACAATGCTGACATGGGGGCGATTCGCAGTATGAACCACGTTCGGCCAACGGGATCAGGGCGCAGAGTAATTGGGAGAGAAAGTCGCAATACCTATTGACCGAGATCGTCAAGTACGAATCTTACATCGATTCGCTGCAATCCGCGATGGCTCTCCGATTGAAGAAGAGGGGTGAAAAGGTGCTAGAGAGGGCGCTGGGTCGCCCTACGCCACTGGACGAGGACGTCATGCGTGCAAGAACAGTACGACGGAAGGAACGCGGTGCCGAGGAAGACACGATCTTGGAAGTGGATGAGCAACCACTGGCATCTGGTCTGGGCGCGTCGCGTTTCCATCGACGAGAGACGGCTGAGGGTAGTCCGTAGCAATGACAATGTGTGGTACTGAACATTCTGTTCCCTTCTTTTTTTTTCCCCTTTATTTCTTGTTTTCGTGCAAGAGACATAATCGTTCCTTTTTTTGTTTCCGTTTTTGGCTTGGGAGGGTACCAGAGTGCACTTTTGTGGAATATTTATGTGTGATATCTTAGCTACTTGTTACCTACCTACCCTTTCGATTTTTCACTGTCCTTTCCTTTGTTCCCTACTCCAGCTTATACACTTGTAGCACGTTGCTTGCCCCATATATTGGATCCCCTCTGACCTCCCGACCAGGCGATTCTATCGATGGCAAGGAGCTATGCGGAGATTCACGCATCCACCGTTGCAAAGACCACGCGCTGGTGGACGGCTAGACCAAGCGTCCAAAATCATGATGTGGTTATCAGTGAACAGTTCTGACTTGACAAGTCACCAACGGGCACGCGACGAGTAATTTGTATCTCGGAATGATCGAGTGACGGCTCGGAGCACTGCAGACAGTGTATTATGCGCCACAAGCCGCCCCGGGCCGGGGATCGAATTGTAAAGGGAAAATGCATACGACCAAATCAGCACCAGGTGCAGATCAAACGCCCTGAGACAGAGGTAGGGCACTGTGAATCGTCTTTGAGCTCGCCCGGTTCTGTACGGGCAAGCGTAAGCAGAGGGTGGAAAGCGGTGTCGACTGACCAGTAGATGAAGCCTTCGCCCACCAACTTGAAGTATAAGATGGAATAAGCACGTACCCTCGGCCCGTTGTTGTTTCTAGACTGTTACTGTGACCCGTCATTCACTTGCATTTACAGGGTATTTTTTTGGTGGCCAAGTGACTGGCACATCCTACATTGTACCACTTGCATAAATAAATTAGTTGACATGTGTATAATCACCGTCAGTCCCTAGGTACACGGTACAGCCTCTTGTACCTAGCGCATCACTACGGCAACTTTTAGTCACCACATATCTGAGAACGTGTGAGAGCACGTCCGCTTGAAATCGTGTCGCGAAAAGCACGGACGTGACTTACCTTGGCAGCAGAAATGACCGCCTCGAGTCCGCTCGCAGAGGACTGCGGTCCCCACTCCGATCCACCCTGGTCCAGGGCGTACCACACCGACCCGACATCATCTGTTTCATTTAACGCGTTGTGACACACGGCCACGTACTGTGCCCACAGGAAATCGCTGTATTGAACCGTGATCGAGGGATCGTTGGACCACTCCAGAAAGTAGGAGACATGTTTCATCCATAAACCCTATCGCGAATATGTTCAGTAGGTCATCTTCAAGTGCCGGGGGAATTGGATACTACTCACCTTGAACAATTTCTGAAAGAGAAAAGAGAGGGGCTGGAGTTAGATGGGTTCGTTGGAGGCGGAATGGCACGACGTGTTCACCTGGTCATTGTCACAGACAGAGCCACCCGATTGAGCGTCGTCACACGACTCTTTGAGGATACCGCCACGCGTGAGCGAACTGTGCATCGTTGCAACCAAGCTGACTTGCGCTTGCTGTAACAATTCTGTCGATTTTGAACCGTTGGCGACATAGAGCGCGCCAAGTCCAGACGCGACGACGGCCTGGTTCGCATGGCCAAAGGGAAAGGAAAGACAAAAGGGGCGCACGTTAGGGAAGCACGCGTTTCCAGAAGTGGTAGACAGACTTGGTTGTACGTCCACGCAGTCTGATGCATACGACATCAATATGGAATAGTATCAATATGGTTATTGGGACGAACCTGGCCATTGTTTTTGCATGTAGACAAATCTAGCCCATCGTTGAACAACCCGTCTGATCCTTGCATGCCGGATTTTCGCACTAGATAGCCAGGATGGGAATCAGTCTTGACCTTTGGTAGAGGACGTACACCATTCGTATTCCTGGTCCAATCGGTAAAGTGACTGCAATACGATGGAAACGAACATCTCACCTTTAGCGCATTTTGAAGGTAGGTATCGTTTCCGGTTCTCAAGTAAGCTTGAGCAGATGTCAACAGAAATAATTCGTTGGTTATTGCATTCTTGTAGGTATGGTCGCTCGACCACCAGACTGCCAGCAACTCCGTCGATAGAGGAACTGCTGCGAGTGAATCCAAAAACTTACCTCCGCCTCCACAGGTATCATCCCACTCCGCTGCAACCATGTCGTATATCGCGAGGGAGCTGGTCTAACCTAGGGGGTGAGCGTAAAAACCGAGACACAACACATTCGTCTGACCATGAACATGCTAAAGTTTTGGCGGCGAGATTTTTTGTAGTCGCTAATCTTCCATAGGGCGAGTATGACCCACTGGAGACGTTGATCACATGCATTCCGATGAATCGCCCCAAAGAGCACATACCTGCGCGTCGTCATAGCTTCCTTCAAAGAAACGACTCCAATCTGTAAGAGGATTCAAAGCGGCGCGACCAATGTATGACTTCTCGGCGATATCTGCATAAGTGTTCTTGCCCGTCGCGAGCATAAGGCTATGGAGATCCTCCAACGTGTTCTGCAAACGGGGTGCTTAGACAGCGAAACAGAACAGGTGTGGCTATCGTACTGCGTCGGTCCATAACTCGCCGCTATTATACGAACCAGATGAAGCGTTCCAGTACTTGGACTGCAATTCGCTTGCAATTAACTTTACTTTGTCAGAATTCGGCTTCAGGACACGGATAGTGTACGCACGCTTGCAGTGTTCAACGTCTGAGAGGCATCACGACGCTCCAGTGTGGCTGCATTTGCGCCAAGCGCGAGCAGGGCAAGGAAGACGAAAGGGAAAAGGTGCATTTCTGGAGGCTCGTCGTAGCGAGCCCCACACTATAAGCGACCGTGCCGTTGTTGTGTTTCAGGCCCAGGTACGCCACCCGCCGCGAGGATGGACGGAGCAATCTATGTAGTGCCCTTTACAGAGTTCAGGAATCAGAAGCCTCGGTGGCAGGTCTATTCATGAAGGTCGTTGTGGCAGGTAGGACGTTCAAAATTGGGCTACATGAATGGCAGTCGACTTGCAAACCAGGGTAGCATTGCGAACCAAGAAGCCAAGGTCCCTCTTGGAGTATCACCTCATGTCTCGTAATGGTGGTCTCAGTTTGGACTCCCATCATTAAGTAATCAAACTTACATGTGTGCTGGAGAAACCAGGCTGTGATAGGAAGCGACTTCGTACAAGGTGTTCTTGGCAGTGGCGTATTATCGACAGTCTCGGGATCGACTAGTTACTGGGTGATCACGATGGGCTATAGCCTGAGCCACAGAGAACTCGATGCGGAGACGTCATGGATGTTCCCCGTTAATGTTCCGGCCTCCGAGTCAAAGCCCCGATAATTCCTCACCGGAGAGAATGACACACTGGACGAATAAATACCGGGGTACGTATTACCATAGTTGAGCGGCATAACAGGACCAAGTTCCAAGTGCACCAAATATGCAAGATCACGCACCGGCGATGATGTCACCTACACCACCGTTCAAAGAGGCCCTTAGCGACTATTGCCAAACATTGACTCAGAAAATCATTCAGCGAAAGAAACCATGTTCGTACGTTACCATTCGAACTTTTTCTCGGCCCAAGATGGAACAGATCGACGAGCTGGATACCGAAGTGCTCTGCGCCAATGGTTTCGGCGAGTAGTGAGTACGATGCAAGATCGGGTGTAAGGTAGGGTGCATGGACGAATCATGATGGATTCCTGATACAAGTCACACAGCGAGTGGTGGGTGGGTAGTAGGGAGCCTTGAAAACGAGTTGATTCTGTATGAGTGATCTAATGAACATTTACCAGAAGTGACAATCTCAGGCTATGGATGAGTGCAGATGCCCTGACAGCTCAGCTCCGCCTCCCATGCGGAGAATCTAGTTACTGGCCTGATGCCGCCCTCTCTCTGGTACACTATTCAGGTATAGGACTTTGTGTGCGCCGCCATGGATTGTCGGCTCCGTATCCACTAGAGATGAATAACAAGTTAGATAGGCTTACTCGTCACATCTGACCAATCACATGCATCATCTCCCCGACCCCAAACGAGTGCACTTTGTTCGCTTCGTGTCCATGGGCAATTCTCTGTCCTGACTGTCACATGCAGAACAGCCCCTACGCGCCCCTCGATGGTATGCTGTCTGCTGTCCTCTGTAACCCGCTGACCCTCGCTCAAGGTCTTCCCGCTAACCCGGCGGGCACATCCAGCCGCACGGATGTAATCAACACCACGACACCCGTTCCTGCCTCCGCTGCAGGCTCTACCGAACTGGAAAAGACCTCTCCCGAATCCGCACTTCCGCGCAAAGTACCATTCTACAAGCGTCGCAGGTTCATTATCTCCTCCATCATCGGAAACTGTATCGGCATTGCCATTCTCTTCATTATGCTCTTTCCGGTTGTCAAAGCCATCATCCAGGACGTTGTGAATGGAACTACGATTGATGTCACGCTGGCTTCCATAAGCAACCCGACCAACACTTCGTAAGTTCCCTTCTTCCCCTTGACCTGCTTCTGAGTTTGCATCACAGTTTCCAGTTGTTGATGCAAGCTACCGTACGCGAACCAGTTTACCTTTGTATTTTACGCACTGATGGGATCATCAGGTCGCTCATACTAGCACGATTTCGGCCGTCATCTCTTTCAAGAACCCCGTTAATGTTAGCTGGATCGACGACTCCACAAATGTTCCCCTTGGATACATGCAGCTATCTACCCTATATACAAAAAACCAACGCGCTACGATAAACCAGACGACGACGTTTTACATCACGGACCAGAATGCTTTCGGTCGCTTCTCGTCTGCCATCGTCGCCTCTCAAAATTTCACCTGGCAACTTCAAAGTTCCGATCTATCCGTCCAAGCAGAGAAGTTCCCAGTAGCACATGGTGTATCGTTTAACAAGATGGTCGTGATTAACGGCAAGTCACCGCTCTGCATCTCTTTGTCAGCTGCTCACCCATCTCTTGCAGGTATCAACAATTTTGCCAATAATGTTCAAACGAAGGAGCTTCAGTTGCCCGGTGGAAATATCACAGAGGGTATCAGTTTTACAACAGTCATCCAGCTCAGTAATCCAAGGTCTCTCGACTTTTTTTACCTCAGAACAATTATTAAGTGTTGACCACAGTCCCTTTGAGCTCGATATTGGAACGGTGGTTGTCGATCTTTTCTTTCAAGGCGTTTATTTGGGTAATGCCACTAGTTTAAACACCCACTTGGTATGCTGGATTTTCTCTCGATTTAAAGTGATGCTTATCCATTTGCTAGTCTCGTGGAAACACGGCCATCACATCTGACGCTGTTTTTATTCCTCAACCCACACTCTATGACATTGCCGTGGTGTCTCAGCTAGTCACTAATTACCTCGGTCATCAGACTTCGTTCATCACCGCGAACGGACAGTCCGTGGTCCTGTTTGACGGAACGGCAATCTCTTGGCTCAGTCAGGGGATCAAGAACTTGACATTGACTGTTCCGCTCCTTTCCACGACGCCCATTAGTCCATTTGGGTCCACTAATACTAGTAGTGAGGCTCTGGAATCTCAAGACTGATGAGAGTATTGTAATGAGTTGACGTTGGGGCGCTGAGCTTGATCTTTTAATGCCTGTTACGATTTCATGTGATGATTGGGTAGATTTAACTCTTAGACGTATATTATCCAGCTATAGTTTTCGGGTTTATCGGACCAACCAAGTCGGATACCTAATGGGTAAATGACCAGATTTTGATAATCGATTATCAGGCTGATTTTCTGTTCATCTTGTTTCAGTCCATGTCTTGGAACGCGTTCCGTTTCCATCCCATCAACTTGCAGAGAGCCTGACCTAGACAAAGTCACCGGGCCAAATCGGAAATGAAGTTTGTTTGACCAGTCGGACATGGTGTAGCAATGTGCCTACAGGGTGGTTGCCATTCTCCCAAGGCTGTGGAATACGACGAGTCTTAGATTGCCGCGGATATGTCACGTCTTCCAGGGTAAGGCGGTTCGGTGTATCGTACACACTCGTCCCATACCAGAAGATACATGTAGCCATCCACGAAACACAGCACAAATAGCGGTGATCACGTTTCTCTGTACAGAGCGGCCAGGACTCTGCATGTTCTTGCTAAGCTGATACCGGTTTTGAGGGGATAACGCTGCAGATTGGCCTGATAGGTGGGCGTAATAAGCCAGAAGCGTGGTATCCCCTCGGAGTCAAGAATGAGCGCCCCTGTGGCCCCAACGTGTATTACTCATCGTCCTACGCCCTGGTCACAATGACGAAAAGGTCTAACTGAACGTCGACGTGAGAATTCATTGATTGTGACGGGGTATATCCAAACCAGTGATAGCTTGACGCCCGAGATCTATACGCCCTTTGACCGGACGATGAGAAGCTGCGTCATCGTAAGCGGAAGCGCATGTGTGCGTGGTTCTCGCTCAGGGTGTTGAGCATCTGCCGGAATCGTTTCCGATGGGCGCACGGACCTTGGAACTGCTACGATTATTTGAACAAGTCAACATTCGTTCACTTACGAAAGATTTACAGACTTGGCGAGAATGGGTGCCTGGATCCATACATAACCTTGGCTCTAGGTACCCCAGTGATTGCGTTCACGGTTGGGCGGGTGGCTGATCAGAATTGCGAAACTGCCACGAGTAATGCCGACATTTCTCGCTCGTGGACGTTATACGTACCCGGTCTTCGTGTTCCAATTTTTGAAACTTGGAATACTGTACGTACGAGCGTGAATAACTTGATTGGACACTGCGGAAGTGGACCGCGTGGTGGTGCGGTAGGGCGCCGAGAACAACAGCCGAGACATTACCTGCCATTATTGACACCACCGTCTCCATTCCGCTGCAGGTCCTTGTAGGGCAACTGGACACATTGGTAACTACTTGTGGTTAGGGAGCTCGGGGCGAACCGGGAGAGGTACTCGCTTCGTAGGACAGGTGACAGAGCAAAATATCAAGACGATCCAAGTGGATTTGAATCGATAGACGCGGGCGGACGGACTCGCGCGGAGGAGATCGGGAGATTATGGGATGGCCCTGCTACGACAGTGGCTGACGAGTGGTATAAAAATCCGTCGTCAACCTTGTCTCTCTCACCACCACCCCATTAGAGTGAGTTTCCGGCCAGGGTCATACCCGACCCCCACGGATCATCGCCGCATAAATATCCTTCTGACCAACCTCCTCCTTAGCCCATCACCATGGTTCTCTCTCACCAGACACCCTACGTCACACCCCACATCCTACACCGCAACTATGCTCAGTCGTACGACAATGAATTCTCCAACAAACGTGAGATACGCCTTTCTCATTGGTCGTGTGATCTCATTCATGCCCAGTTATTGGCCGCGACCTCGAGTATTTCTCGCAGGCCGGCTTCGACATGGACCGCATCCAGCTCAAGCGCAACGCACCCGTCGCACAGCTCTACGAGGACGCCATTCGCAACGAAGGCGCCATCATCTCCTCCTCCGGCGCACTGATCAACTTTTCCGGAAAGAAGACCGGCCGCAGCCCCAAGGATAAGCGCATCGTCTACGAGGACACCTCCAAAGACGAGGTCTGGTGGGGCTCCGTCAACATCAAAATGGACGAACGTGAGTCGTCGGTCTCGGTCTGCGAGCGATGCTCATGTCTCTTCAGACACCTTTGAAATCAACCGTGAGCGTGCGATCGACTACCTCAACACCCGCGACAATGTCTACGTCTTTGATGGCTTTGCAGGAGTATGTTCTCCCTCGGTCCATTGTCCGCTTTGGCTGACTTGGTTTTCTAGTGGGAACCCAAGTACCGCATCAAGGTCCGAGTCATCTGCGCTCGTGCCTATCATGCCCTCTTCATGGTTCGTCCCCTCTGTATCTCGGATCTATCCCCTGACATGCGTTGCAGAACAATATGTTGATCCGTCCGACTGAGGAAGAGCTTGCCAACTTTGGCGAGCCAGACTTTATCATCTACAACGCTGGGCAGTTCCCCGCCAACCGCTTCACAAAGGGCATGTCTTCGACCACCTCTGTAGAGATCAACTTCAAGCGCATGGAAATGGTCATTCTTGGCACCGAGTATGCTGGCGAGATGAAGAAGGGTGTCTTTTCTGTCATGCACTACCTTCAACCAGTCAAATTTGGCCAATTGTCCCTCCACTCGTCCGCGAACGTGGGAATGGACAAGGGCGATGTCACCCTCTTCTTCGGTCTGAGTGGCACTGGCAAGACCACTCTTTCAGCTGATCCTAACCGATTGCTGATCGGCGATGATGAGCACGTCTGGTCCGATTCTGGTGTCTTCAACATCGAGGGTGGTTGCTATGCCAAGTGCATCAATCTCTCGAAGGAGAAGGAACCCGAGATTTACAATGCTATTCGTTTCGGATCAATTCTCGAGAACGTCGTCTACAATCCCGCTTCCCGTCTTCCAGACTACGATGACGTCAGTATCACCGAAAACACCCGCTGCGCGTATCCGATCGAGTACATTCCCAATGCCAAGATTCCATGCATGGTTGAGAGACAGCCCAGCAACATCATCATGTTGACCTGCGACGCCTTTGGTGTCCTCCCGCCCGTGAGCAAGCTGTCACCAGCCCAAGCAAGCTACCACTTCCTTGCTGGGTACACTTCGTACGTTTTGTGGCGGCTTTTGTGACTGAGTGCTGATTCGAGAGTAAATAGGAAGACACCGGGTACTGAGGACGGCGTGCTCGAGCCAATTCCGACGTTCTCCACTTGCTACAGTGCACCCTTTATCGTCCTTCACGTGCGTTGTCATGTGATTTTCATTTCAAGGTTGATGTTGACTTTTTGGGTAGCCGAGCCGCTACGCAGACATGCTGGCGAGCCGAATGTCCAAGCACAATGTGCCGTGCTGGTTGATCAACACTGGCTGGACCGGCGGCAAGTTTGGCACCGGCAAGCGTTGCCCGTTGAAGTATACGCGCCGCATCGTGGATGCCGTCCACTCTGGCGAGCTTCTCACTGCCGAATACGAAACGTTTGGTGTCTTTGGGCTCCAGGTCCCTACCCACGTCGAAGGTGTTCCTCGCGAGCTCCTCAACCCTAGCTTGGCCTGGGCAGACAAGGAGGCCTTTGAGAGAGAGGTTCGCAAACTGGGCAGCATGTTCCACCGGGCGTTCAAGTTGTACGAAAGCGATGTTCAAGAAAGCGTCCGACTCGCAGGACCCAAGCTGGATTAGGTGTTGGTCATCATTGGGGTTGTCCGCGCCGTCTATGTCGACTTTATTAACGGTCCATAAGCTATATAGATGCCACCTATCAATGACTCGAGGTGCAATACAAATATTATTATTGTACTAGATGCAAGCTGTCCATGTACTTTTGCAGCGGAAAATGACACTATATTCATCTCGGTTTGCATGGTCAACAGACCACACAACTTTTACCGGGGTCGTTTGAAAATTCCACATCTGGGTCTGACATGGACTGGGATCGTCGTCGACATGCATCGGAAATCAAGCCGAAAATCTCCTGTTGCGAAGCCCACCGGCGATGATTGGACGACAAACCGGTGACACACGCATGACCATCAAATTCCAACCCATACTTTCCGAGCGTCCTGGCATTGTTTTCCCACCACACGTCCATCGTCGGCTGTTGCTTTTCGAGGTGCGTGACCGCAACAGCGACGGGGATCGCCCCCTTTTTCCGCGCCGGCCGACAAAAGCGGTTATACGTACTACACGTGCCCGCCTGTACGCGCCCCGTACCACGAAGGCAAAAAACGACGAGGTCGAGTTCGCCCCGACGGCGACGTTCGCGCAAAAAGTGTTGGAGGGAGGTACCACCTGCCCCCTTGGATGCACGCCGGAACAGGCCCATGAACCGCGAGGGTTGGTTGAGACCTGGGGTGTCCCATAGGGTGTATGCGTTCCCGTCGATGGTGACGTCGTACGAAGCGAAATCGATCGTGCAGGGTGCCGCGTCAGAAGTGACGCGGGCGGGTCCGGACGGGGTGGTGGACGAGGTAGCGATGAGGTTGATCACAGAGGATTTGCCGGAGCCAGTGTCACCGATGAAGACGACATGTCGGGTCTGTCGAGGAGGGTGAGCGGTGCGTTGGCGATGCAAGGGGACGCGTCACTGCGGACCTCATTGGCGTCGGTGCTGGTGGCACTGACATGGATAGGCTGGTGCATTTCGTCAAGGAATGTCGCTGATTGAGTTTGGGAATTAAATCTATAGGTCGGATGGACAGGGATACTGTCGATCAGAACGTTAGGGTATGGTTTCGATTGCGGGCTTGACGCTTTGCCCATTCATCAAGGCGATCTCCGAGACTCTTCGTCCAGCGACACTGCGGGAACGTGATAACGGCAAGAAAGTACTGCTGCCGATATCGTGATGTCGTCCATTTGTGCGGTGAGCCGAACATGTCTGGGTTACTGGTACGTCGTCGGTGTCAGACGGTGGACTCTACCAAAGGCACCCAAATTGACGATCACGACCATGCGGCAAAAGACAGCTCCTGGCCAACCACATCCACCACGTCCAGGCGTGCCTTGTTCTTCCTGTCTCTTGCGGTGTCTGCCGCGTTTTGGGCTTACACACGATGGCATGCACCACCAACTTGTGTTCATAAAAGTTGTTATGCCATCTGCTCGCAGTTGGGCGCAAGGATACATACAGTCGACGATACCAACCCCACCGTTCAGTGTTTGGTTGTTCGAGATGAATTCATTCTCGATACCGGTTCTCTAGGTGCCCGTTGTAATTCTCGCTATCTCAGCTTTAGACTCATCTTATACTAGATGATGTTTCCGCTCGCTGGCACGCTGCACGTCCTTCTAGGTCGGAACTTCGAATTAAATACATTGACGACCAGTCGATAGTGGTCCCCGGATTGAGTGGTGAGTTCACTGTCTTCTGAACGATACTCGGTGATCGAGCGAACGTGTCTACTAGACTCTCATGCGCACATACTAGAGTATGGTGCCAGTCGGCAGCTACCCTTGGAAGGCGCCAAATCCATCCATGGTAAGCCTCTTTTTACCGCGCCCTGGTGCAGGTAACGGTAGACTCCTTGTTTCATTTTAGATGTGATTGCGCTCGTGAGAGACCATATCCTGGAGCACCCGGACATCTACCACAATACGACAAAGTATATCGAGGGCTGGGGATGGGATCACACTTCCTGGCCGGTGCAAGAGTGGCCTACTGCGGTATGTATCGTCGGTTGTCACTGGCTTCCGTTTATATCGATACCTGGGGTCCGTCAAGAATGCCTTTGACGAGGACCCAGTCGTCCGTGGAAGGCCAGTGGTACTCCAAAGCAAGGACGGTCATGCATTGTGGGTATCCAAGACGGTTCTTCAATCAGGAAGTCCGTTTCCAGAGAAAGTGGAAGGAGGGGTTGTCGTTCGGGACATCCACGGTCATCCAACTGGTTCGTTCAGCCCGCCGGTCTGGTGATGGCTAGTCTGACATTTGTAAGGTGTGCTACTCGATAATGCGCGCCAATTTATCAAGAGGCCCATTCCGACAGAAGATGACTTTCGTAGACGCTTTGCGAGAACTGCAAAGGATGCCTTGTCCTTTGGTTTGACGTCCATACACGAAGCTGGTCTCCGGCTTGCAACGCTGGAATTTTTCCAAAGGTATGGATAGTACGGTTTAATGACGAAGGCTCAGCTCGCGCATGTAGACAGGCCGCTGCAGGTTTACTACCCGTACGTACGAAACTATCTTTCCTTTACCTTGTCATCGACCTTTCACTTCCCTTAGATTCGAATTTACGGAATGCGTCGCTTCGAAGAGGGTGATCAATACTGGGGAAATGTTTCAGAACCCATTGTCAATGCGGGAAATAGCCGTCTGAATGTTAGGAGCGTCAAGCTATTTGCGGATGGTAAGGCGATTTGCTGTACCGAGTACGTCACTTTGTATCTGATCTTGTTATGCAGGTGCTCTGAGGTCAGGCGGTGCAGCAGTAAGTGATACATGCAATGACGCTTGCAAGATATTTCTCAACGACGGGATAAATCCCAGCTGTATGAGCCTTACCACGATAATCCCGAAACGAAGGGGTTTATGCGTTTAGATGAACAAGTATTGCGTGAAGTGGTCCCTCGATTCCTAAATGACGGCTGGCAAGTGGTGAATCCCACCGCAGTTTCAACTCATGTGTCTCTCACAATCAACGTTTTTATCACTAGAATGTTCACGCCATTGGAGACTATGCCAATAGTGTGGTTCTGGATGCCTTCGAGACTGCTTTCAAGCATGTCAATGTTTCAATGCTGAGGCCTCGTCTCGAGCATGCTCAGATACTGAGAGAACAGGACATGATACGTGTGGGGAAGCTTAATGGTATGTAGGCACGTCTGACCCAGATCGAATACATTTTGTGAACCATTATTAATCACAGTTATCGCGAGTGTGCAGCCTACTCATGCGTGCGTCGTTTGCCTTCTTTCCTACTTGATATACTTGACCCATTCGTACTACAGCATCAGTGACATGTGGTATGCCGAAAGCCGTCTCGTACGTCTTAGCATACTCGAGATTGTCCATGGCCATTTGCTGACCGCATCTACAGGGACCTGAACGAGTGAAAGGTTTATATGCCTTCCGCTCCCTTCTTAATCACGGTGCCCGACTTTCTCTGGGTTCTGACTTTCCAGTGGAAGATATGAATCCGCTTTCTACGTTCCATGCGGCCATAACGAGATTGTCTCCTGACGGTGTGTCACCTCATGGGACATCGGGTTGGTGAGTGACTGCTAGATAGAGTTTTCATACGAACTTGACGGGTTTTAGGTTCCCCGACCAATGTCTGAGTCGCACACAAGCCCTACGAGGTGGTTACTCTTTTGGTTACTCCTCTTTAGGGTATGATGGCTGAGGCGGGAATCAATAGGAATGACTATCGACCCCGCGTACGCCTCGTTCACGGAGGATACGCTCGGATCCATCACTCCTGGAAAGCGCGCAGACTTTGTCGTGCTTTCCCAAGATATCATGACGGTTTCGGCAAACGATATTCTCAAGACGCGAGTAAAGGCAACGTTTATCGATGGAGAGCTCGTGTATGGCAGTTTGTGAGGACCATGCTTTCGTGTACACCAAAGAGAAGGCTTGTATTCATATATATATATTTATCGTCCCGCGCCCTTGGCTTCGATTGCACCAAATACACTACAATAGTGCTACAAATTATGTTTCACTGGTAAATACGGTAGACGTAACATACGTCCAGACAGCCGAGGTCCAACCTTTCGAATCGCCTTGTCTTCTGGCAGGTTGCTGTGGGGCATTCCCATACCGTTCGCGAGAATTTGGGGAAACGTAATTCCGATATATCAAGTCCCGAATGATGTCCTGAGAATTGGTTCGACGTGCCCGAGCGAGTTCAACATCCAGGGGATTGTCATCAATAGAAGTGATGCATGCGTGATCCGCGAACACCATGCCATGGTTTGACAATTCAGTGGCATTCCTGTACCACCAAGTCTCCATATCACCGCGTGCATTCTCTAACCCTGTGACAACAATGACCATGGGGATTCGGACAAGGCTTCCGCGCATCGTCGAGTATACGGATTGGTAGTGACGGACGAGCGCACATGTGGCTCTGGAAGCACGGACGCAGTAAAGCAAGAGACACGGCTCCTTCTTCTTGAAGAGATTTTGAAGAAAGCTCTTCAAGTTCCTTTTCGCAATAACGGCCCGGAAAAGTCCAAAGGACCCTCCATCGAGACCGACCGTGTCCCATAGCTTGTACGCCTTCCCATAAATAGTGACATTGTAGGGTCGGGTGCGGGTCGTGCATGCGTCCGCGTCAGGCGAGGTCTTTGCGACCTCGGAGCCCACGATGAGGTTGATTATGGAGCTTTTTCCGACACCACTCTCGCCAAAGAGGATCACGTTCTGGACATGGCTTGATTCTTCCTAGAAATTACATACATAAAATAGGTTACGCGCAGCTGAGAACGACTATAAGGCCACGGACCATGGGTGGCATCGGGATAAGGTTCCGATGCGCTGCCACTGCTTGGGGGGTCTTTTGGCGAAGGGAAATCCGAGGGAGTCGACTCAGCCGTGAATTTGTTGAGGTGGGTGACACAGCGTACAAGCTAATGCAGAGCGCTGCTAATTCTGGCATCCGGCTCATTCTCTCTTGATAGCGTTGAGGCACTGACACGTTGGCAAAGAAGCATGCAGCATGCGCATGAGGCCAAGTTGATGAAATTGTCGTGACCATCGTCAGATGAGACGTCCTGACTACACACCTACTTGATCCTCGAGCACCAGCGACTCACCGCGAAAAATACAGTGATTCGGCTGGAAGACATTCTCTGTTATTGTTGGTTTAAACTCACTTTTAGGTTTTAGTCAAGAACCGAGTTGCTGCCAGCTTTTCCGGTAACTGGCCCTTGTGTTCACCACGAGGCATCCATATCGGGCCTTTTTACCGCAACACGTTGTGATTCATCAGGTAGGCTACCCCATCTTGTCCATGGCGCTGATTCGAACTCGCATGATATTATGTAGGGTCGATACGGGTCCCAGGTTTCATTGTCTCACCGAAGATGCTTAGGGTGTACAAGTCGCCATGTCGGGGTTCTTGTGGATGAGTTGTCCGAGGGAATCCTTGTCGACTTGACCCTGTTGAATTGGTTCGAGTGTTTACCGCCCATTCGATCTACGTCCATCAATCAGTGTGACACCAAGCCTCACATGTTTGGGCCATTGGACACGAGGCACCGTCAAACGCCTTTCTCAGAGCCCTTGCGACACAACCTCTCCCATCCAACTTCTTGACGTCTCGGTCCTTTAGTGCAAGCCAGGATTCTATCAGTATGTCCTATGCAAAGCGAAAATTTGAAAAGGTGCAACTCCCTCTCTTTCGAGGCGCCACCATGATTGATATTCGCCATCGGGGGTGCTTTATTCTAGCTCAAACGTTCGAGTTTTCTCGGAGGGGGATCTAGGATCCCGCACTCACCGTCCACCTCGAGCTTGGGTAATGTTCCATCGAAAACCTGTCAATGAGACAAACTCACGAATGCTTTACGTAGCACAAACATCGTTTGCCGGGGACGCGCGCACAACCAACATTATTCTCTTTGGCGAAACTGGCGTCGGGAAAAGCTCTGTTATCAACCTCATCGCTCAGAAAGCGATTGCCAGAGTCTCATCGGACGTGAATGGTTGTACGATGGATTCCACTCCGTACAACATCCTTATCGATAACAAGAATTTCACCATATTCGACACGATCGGTCTCGAGGAACCTGAGTTGGGGGTCAACGGTTACCTGAGAGCAATCGAAAAGGCATTCGAGCTCATCACAAAGCTGGAAGCCGCTGGCGGCATTCACCTCCTGCTCTTCTGCATGCGCGGAGGCAGGATTACAGCAACAACACAGAGCAATTACCGAATGTTCTATGAATGCCTCTGCCACAAGAAAGTACCCATCGCGCTCGTTTTTACCGGCCTCGAGAGGGAAACTGAGATGGAGGACTGGTGGAGGCGAAATGAAGCTTTTATAAAGCAGTACGGTATCAAGAGCGAAGGCCATGCATGCATTACCGCAGTCCACGATGACACTCCTGATGAAATCGCCAAGTACAACGAGTCGCAGGACAAGATCCGAACACTTATCCGCGCTTGCGCTCGCGAGAGCGAAGCGTTTTCACCGGATTCACATTCCTGGCTCGCGAAGTTCGCGAAGGGGATGATGAGCCTTATCAAGAAGCATGCGGACCCAGGAAGAAAGAAACTCCTCAAGACGTTGATACAACGTTGCCACCTGCCCCTGGATGTCGCAGAGAAAATTGTGGACGTGATAATGGAGAGCGGCGATGCGGAGCCGACTGACCCCAACCCTCAACAACTAGGGAACAGCAACGGGGATCCGCCAAATTTGCCGAACGATCAGGCCAATCCACTGCCTCCTTCCTCCACCGATTCAAATCCAGGGAACGGAGTGGGAGGGAATGGGCATAATACGACGATGGGTAGTGGCGCTACAGATGAGTTGCCGGATGACGGTAAACCACTCCCTCAGCATCCTACCCGTGGAGGAGCGGACGGCGAAGCCAAAGGAAGACCGAATGCTCACGGCGCTTTGGCAAAGAGTCCTCCAGTGAACGAAATAGTGGACAATGACCACTTGAACCAGCAGGGCAATATTCCGTTTCCGCTCTCTGTCCAACAGGTGACCCAGGAAGGCAGGAACGACAAAAGTAAAAGCGGGCCGCATCCAGTATTAACGACCATTCCGATACAGGAAAGTGGGGCTATTGTGGACGGTACGGAATACAAAAATCTGACGAGGGAAGAGGTCCCAGTCGAGCCCTCAGTCCCCGTCAGTGGAAGGACTGAGCAGGTAGAGGAAGGAGAATACAGCGATGGGCGCCGTTCAACCACGCGGACTAGGGTGGTGGAAGCCAGTGAGACGGGAGGTCGGGAGAAGGTCCTGAATGATAGCAGCCTGTCGGACGCTCAGGCTAATGTTTGCCCCCTGCCTTCTTCCGGCGGAGGGACTGAGAAGACGAGCGAAGAACGGGTCGAGCGCGCAGCCAGCCAAACAGTGGAAACCGCTTCTGAAGAGGTCTCAGTCGAGCCCTCAATCCCCGTCAGTGGAAAGACTGGGCAGGTAGGGAAGGGCGAATACAGCGGTGGGCGCCGTTCAACCACGCGGACTAGGGTGGTGGAAGACGGTGAAACAGGAGGTCGGGAGAGGGTCCTGAATGATAGTAGCCTGTCGGACGCTCAAGCTAATGTTCGCCCCCCACCCTCTTCCAGTGGAGGGACCGGGAAGATGAGGAACGAGGAACGGGCTAAACACGCAGCCAACCAAACAGCGGAAGCCGCTTCCCAGGGGATGGTCACGACTCCGGAGAAACCACCGAAGCGAAATAATCCGAGCCCATCGGACTCTCCCTTTCCCCGTACTCAACTGGATACTGGTAGAGCGACCGGGCGGGAGGGCCAACCTGGGCCCCAAGTATTAGCAATGGGTGATACAGAGAGTGGGGCTGGAAGGAAAGCTACGAGATACAAAAATTCAAATGATCCCGGCAATATCCATTTTCAGTCTTCAAGTTCTACTCAAACCGTACGGGGAGACGACAACCAGTTGGGTCTCTATAACACGGACCCTTCGCATGCTGTCATGAAGGGAGCTCAGGCAGGGAATGGGAAAAGTCAACTTGAGATGATTAGTCAACAGTCCCCCCCAGCCAACGCGCAAGGAAGTGGGACTGGGGCAACTTATCAGGGGTATCTCCAACATCAAAATCCCACCCATGGCACAACGCAGCAAATGCCAGGTGCATTGTGGACCCCGACCGACGATGTCCCTCGGGGTGCCTCTGGCCTGCCCATGCACAACAATCGGCGACCTTGGTAGCCTGAGGTGATCAGAGAGGCAGCGAAGAGGTGGATGTACGTCTTTTACCAGAGCAGGAGAGTCAGTGCGAGACGACCAGTGGTTACATTGTTTGTGTCCTCTTACTATATCGTGTGCTTCCGATCCACTGCTAGATTCTCGCAAACCTTGTGTACTGAATCTGTACATCGTATGTTACCATATTTTTGTAACGAACACTCTCGAAAAGAGCCGGGCTCAATGATATAACGTTGTGAAGTGTTAACCAAGTTCCACACCCATGGAAATAGCTTATGTGTCTGCAGGCAAAGGAAACGCCTCTTGCCTCTAGGGACCGGTGTTTACGAGATGCGCACTACGACAATAAGAAAAGTGTCAATTACAGCAATGAGATTATGCAATAAAATTTGAGGCGCGGCGGTGGCGTAATCCAGTGTGACCGCCTCGAGGCATACAATGGTCAATCGAAAGATCAGCGACGACCTCAAGGAATGTGCCCTCCGACTCTGGGACAAAGGATGGAATGTTGAAGACATCTGCGAAGCGCTCGGAGTCTCAAGGAGCAGCTGTTACCGATGGCAAAAGGTGTTTGCAGAGTCTGGCGCTGTCAACCAACCACCATCACCTCTTGTAGGACGCACTCGCACGATCACTCGGGCTATTCTGGTGGACATCGAGCAACTCTACTTGGATGATGCGGATCTCTTCCTTGGCGAGGTCTGCACATGGCTTGCTTTTCAGCATGACGTTGTAGTCTCGACATCAACCCTCTCTCGCAACCTGAATGATGCTGGACTCACATGAAAAATGCTTCAGAAGCTTGCCTTGGAGTGCAACGAGATCCGACGTGACGAGTTCAAACAAATGCTTCAGACTGAATTTATTGGTGATGGATCTGAGTTCGTTGTGGTCAATGAAACAAGCAAAAATGAGTGCACATATGCATGACATTTTGGAAGGGTTCCCAGGGGACAATGTGCTCAGATCTGAGATGTTTTTGCTCGTGGAATTTGATACTTGTTGTGTGCAGTGCTAACAGTGGATGGATATCTTGCCAACAGTGTTGTAGAGGGCTCATATGCTTCTGAAACATTCTCTGATTTCATTGCTCAGGATGTAGTGACTATTGAGATTTCTTTTCCTTGAGTCTTACTATGACTTTGGCTGATTTGCTAGCTTCCACAAATGAATCCATATCCACAAGAATGGTCTGTTCTTGTCCTAGACAACTGCTGCATTCACTACAATGATGACCTTGTCAATCTTGTTGAAGGAGCAGGTCTGTCAATGTTGTGTGCTGTCTGACCTGTGTTGACATGACCCTCATGCCAGGTTGTCAAATACTTTATCTTCCACCATACTTGCCTGACCTGATGCCAATTGAGGAGTCATTCAGTATCTGTATGCTCCACATTTGTGATGTAAAAGTTGCTGATTTCACACCCATCCAGTGAAAGCTTATATTTGGTGCCATGGTCATGAGTTATGGCTGGATGAAGACCCTGTCTATGTATTATTGGAAGTGACAGCATGTATTACTGATGAGAAAGCAAAAGGATGATTTAGAAGTGCAGGGTACATTGTTGAATAAGTGTTGTAATGTACATTGTATTTGTAAAAGCTGAATGTATGCAGTGAAAACATATGCATGTGTGCAAAATTTTGTACAAGTAATAGTGCAGCTAGACAAACTTACAGTCCATGGGGTCTGATTGACTCACAGAATTTGTAGTAAGTGGCAAGGAACATCTCCCATCCCAGCATTGTGAACTTCCCATTGTCATGCCATTCTCTCTTATCAAGCCTCTCCATAGCATAATTGCCAGGATGATACCCAAGTGCCCTGAGTTTCTCTTCATCTTCTGAAATCCCATACTCAGCACAGAACTCTGTAAGTGAGACATTGTGAGACATTGTCCTGGGTGAATATGTCAGTCCTCTATGAGAATATCCCATACCTGATGGCTGATAATAAGAATATGGCACATAGAGAGTATGGTGGTATGGCAGATAGTGTTATGAATCCATAAAAAGTCTCTGGACTTAGACATTTTTCTTCTGATTGACATAAGCCAGGTCACATGTCTAACCACATGACTCATCACATGACAATACAAGGTCACCTGACCTAGAAGAGAACAAACCCCTCATAACAGAGTGTTGCACCCTTGGGCACCATTAGCCTGTTTCCCCTTTCCTTATACATGGGGCACTGCCTCTTCATCTCCATCTTGTGCAAGAAGCACCAACATCAGAAGTCATGACATACACAAGTATTTAATTTCCATCTCACTTCTCTCCTATTACAGAAGGCACTGCCTTATTGGCTCCAAAGACCCTTGATGTATGTGCATCTCTTATGTCTTACTTATCACCCAATAGTATATTATGCTCTTATGGTATGATTCTAGGAAATATGTATATAGAAGTATGAACACACATGTACAAACATAACCCATGAATATATAAACTGGGTTGCTTTGCTGAGGATGATTCCTCAGTCAAAGTAGCTTGATGGTACAGACCTTAAAGTTAATCCTGAGCCCTTTACTCCGATTTCCCTTCTTTAAAGTTGAAACAAAAAAGCCTCTCAGAGACTTTAGCGAGAAATGTAGGGGACTGAGTTCAGGTACTTGAAGCGACCAATACAAGTCAACTTTTAAGGTTACTCAAACTGAGGAGTTACTCTCAGTTCGAGGGCCCCTTTATATATTCATGGGCATATGTGTGTACATGTTTGTGCATACTTCTATATACGATTATCCAAAAGTTGTACCATATGAGCATAATGTGCCATTGGGTGATAAGTGAAGTATGCGGATGTGATGTGCATCAAGAATCTTTGAAACCAGTAAAGGCAGTGCCTTCTAAAATAGAAGGGAAGAAGAATGGAGATTAAATACTTGTGTATGTCATGACTTCTGTTGTTGGTGTCTGTTGCACAGGACAGAAATGAAAAGGGCAGTGCCCCATGTATAAGGAAAGAGGGAATGGGCTAGTGGTGCCCAAGGGTGTGACACTTTGTCACAAAAGATTTGGTCTCTTCTAGATCATGTGATCTTCATCATCATGTGATGAGTCATGGGGTTAGTCATGTGACCTGGCTTATATTGGAGAGCAAAGAAAAGCGTCTAAGTCATGGAGACTTTTATGGATTCATAACAAAAGTTACTAGTTGGCTTTTTCATTTCAGATAGTATGGTGGTGAAAAGATACAAACCTCCCTGAAGGACAAGAAGTCAAACCTGGCCAGTCTGTAGATGAAAAGAATGAAGGGAATGCAAAACAAGTTCATCCCTCAGTGTTCTGTGATGGGATTTAGAAAGAAGAGGTGAGTAATATTCTACCAATGCTCATATTAGATGCCTCCAATGCAGTCTTAGACAGTGTATGATGATCTCTAGCTGAGAGGAATGAAGAGAAAGGATATGGAATCATGAAGTGTCATTGGGCTCGAAGTAGTAGCAGTCCTTGAAGCGAACCTAACAACTCTAACTTGCGAGTGCGAGGAACCTTAACGTGGAGCAAGGGAGACGTGGACTGGAGTACACCGTGCGAAGGTTCTTCTGTGGACTGGGGTGCACTGTGCGAAGGTTCTCCCTTATATAGAGGAAAGGACGTCCTGCGTCAAGAGAGGAAAGCGTCCTTTGATATCCAGGGACTATACTGGGACTGAGTGAGCTACTTGGCTGCTTATCCGCTTGTTAGGCGAAAGTTCCAAGTGAACAAGACTGGGGTTACCAGCCGAGTTCCTTGGGTTTATATATGCATACTACAAGGCTGTACATGGCTGTGTAACTACCCTAATCGAGGCACTGCTTATCTGGGCTGTGCGTGATAAGCGATAGGTTCATCAGAAGAGTCCATCAGAAAAGCATAGCCGAGATAACAAGAATAGAAAGCGGAAATGAATAAGGCATGTGTGACATGAGGCATAGAATGGAAGGGAGCGGAAATGAACGTGAGAGCATAATTGGGCAGTGCTGACCGATATGGTTAGATGAGATTTGTATCTTAGATCGGATCTGCCATATGTCAGCGAGTGCGAAAGAAAGAGTTAGGTCCATGAAAAGGGAAAGAGTTCTAAGTCCCTTCAGATAAGATCTTTCCCGCAGATGCGCGATATCTGATAAGATACCGGGAAATGCCGAGATAAGATAAGATCATCGCTAGGGGTTAAGGATAACCAAGAAAAATGGAAAATCATAATGGGCGAGGTGTTGCGTTTATGCCGGTCTTCGCCATTGCTTCTAAGTCTGAAGCGTGGAAATAGCGAGCCGTTACAGTCCTTAGACCCTGGATAGATCCACATGAAGACTGGGACTTTCAGAATAGATGTAGAGTGAATGGGTGATCTAAAATATAAATTCCCTATATTAGAATACATCATTTATATAGTCCAGATGTATCCACAACAGGAAAACAAATAAAATAAGGTTATACAACCAAAGAAAGCAGTCCAGATTGTAGGAAACTGAAGTATAAGTAATCCAGAGTGATAGTAAGTATGTGTGCACAGCACAATACATGCTGTAACAGCTTGTTACTTTCATGCTTCAGACTTAGAAGCAATTGAAATGAAAAAGCCTTTTAAAGACTTTAGTGAGAGATGGAAAGGTTACTGAGTTCAGGCTCCTGAAGTGACCAGTACAAGTCAACTGTCAAGCTACTCAAACTGAGGAGTTACCTCCAGTCAAGTATCCCTTATATATTTTATACATAATGTATGTACATGTTTGTGCTTATTTCCATAAATGTATTTCTAAGAATCATATCATGTGAGCATAAAATGCCATTGGACAATAAGTAAGGCATACAGGATGCTTCATGCATCAAGGGACTTCAGAGTCAGTAAAGGCAATGCCTTCTGAAATGGAAGAGAAGAAATGGAAATTAAATACTCATATATTGGAAACTTCTGATGCCTCGGTGCCAGTTACAATAGGTGGAAATGAAGAGGGCAGTGTCCCATATATAAGGAAAGAGAGAACAGGCTAGTAGTACTCAAGGGTGCAACACTTGTCACAAAGTTTCTGTGTTCTCATCTAGATCATGTGATCTTGTATCATGTGATGAGTCATGTTGTTAGTCACATGACCTGGCTTATATCTTTAGAAAGCGAGAAGAATTCTAAGTTCAGACATGAACTTTTTGGATTTGTAACAGTGATGACAAGAACAAGCATTAAAGCCCAACTCAAATCACTACACTTTTGACAAGTGCTTTGAAGAAGCCAAAGATCTTATCTTATCTCAGCAATCACCAGTCCCTTATCAGATACCACTCAATCACAAGACATAATCTTATCTGATGGACTTAATCTCTTTTCTCTTTCTCTTTTCCTTTTCTTACACACTAGTTGACATGTGCACAGATTGAAATGAAAAAGCCAACTAGTGACTTTCAGAGGAGGGGGTCGAGTAAAGGGCTCAGAGGCTTTAAAGTCTGCACTGCTAAGTTACTTTGACTAAGGAGTCATCTTCAGCAAAGTATCTCAGCTTATATATTTGTAGGTATAGTTTGTACATGTTTACATGGATACCATAAATGTAAATTGTGGAAATTGTACCATATGAGCATAAACCGCTATTGGGTGATAAATATTACATGAGGATGCATCGTATATCAAGGGTCTTCAGAACCAATAAGGCAATGCTTTCTGTAATGGAAGAGAAGAAGATGGAAATTAAATACTCGTGTGTGTGGCGACTTCTGATGCTGGTGCCAGTTTGCACAGGGCGGAGATTAAAGGGCAATGCCCCATGTATAAGAAAAGAGGGAACAGGCTAATGGTGCCCAAGGATACGACACTTGTTGCAAAGGATTTGTTTTCTTCTAGATCATGTGATCTTCATCATCATGTGATGTGTCATGTTGTTAGTCATGTGACCTGGATTATATCAGTTGAAAGTGAAGAAAAATGTCTAAGTCCAGGGGACTTTATTGGATTCGTAACATCATCCCCTTCTCATAGTCTTCAAGTTCCAACGAAGACCCTAATGGGTGGTTGGGAGAGATGTGAAAGTGATGGCCCGTACAAAAAGGGTTTTGTAGGGATTTTCTAGTCCGAAGTTCTTGTAGAATGACTCACATAGATGGAATTTTGGGTTCTTTTTATGGAATTCCACTATTGCCTCTTTTGAAACGAAAAAGCCTATCTAAGACTTTAACGAGGAAGGTGAGAGAACTGAGTTCAAGCACTCGAAGCGACCAATACAAGTCAACTGTCAAGCTTCTCAAACTGAGGAATTACCCTCAGTTGAGTCG